>JZKD02S1675285.1:135109-145771 GCA_000966675.3 Picea glauca
CTCATTCTAATCTTCCAGAAGGCAAAATTTGTTCCATCAAACAGAGGGGGCTTAGAGGCTAAAGTCCCTTCATGAATTGTCATGTTTAAGCTTACAGATCTACCTTTGAATAAAATGAACCTTCTCTGATACCAATTGTTGAAATTACTAATACAACTGAGAGGGGGGGGGGTGAATTAGTTGTCTTTGAGCTTAAGCAATTATAAGTCTATTAAAAAATTCTTAATCTTTCTTCAAGTGATCATCAACATTATACATCATATGGACAGTAAAAGTAAAAATCATCAGTCACACATAAGGTATACACAGAGATAGATTTTCATGAGGAAACCCATAAAGGGAGAAAACATCTTCTTCTTCGAAATGATAGGCAGTCTTTTAAGTTATGTACATCATCTTTAATTGAGCACCAACTCAATGTGAGCCTGCTACCTCTGTTTTACAAGCTGCAACTTTTTTGAGAGCACCAACTCTCTGGTTTCTCTAGCACCCACTATAAGGAAGCACCAACTCCCTCTATGTTCCAGCACCAACTGGATGTAAGCACCAACGTCAAGTTACACAGGCTCCAACCTGTATAACAGAGAACACCTGTTCTCCCTAACACCACCCTGCCACCCTGGTTTCTCTGGGTGCAACCAGATGGAAGCTACAACTTCCTTTGTTCAAGCTCCCACTTGAACCTCTGAGGACAATAGTCCTCCCGAGCACCTCCCAATCTCCCTACAAAATGAATGGCTAAATAAATAGTCAACTTTACAGATAAATCAGTTCTTACCAATCTTTGTTTGTTCTGTAAATCTGGTCTTCTACACACTGTTCTACTGCTCTTCTCTTCCTCTTTCTATTCAACAGGTATGCTCTGCATCAACTCGTTCTCTCATTCTTCTCTTCTTCAACTTGTTCTGATATTCTTCTCTGCATTTCATCTCACACTACACATTTTCTCAATATCCTCCTGTGCATTCTCTCCTTTTCTTTTTCTTACAGTTTCATTCTTTTCTTGTACAGAACAACCAACCACACACAGTCTGTCTCATTTTCTTTTATACACACCTACACGACATTTCAACTTCCCAAATCCATTGACAAAAGAAAGACAACTGTCCGAGCAACTGAAACGCCAACTGAAATGCTAACTGATTTGCAATCATGAGTCTGTTTTGATAACAGATTCATAACTGAGGAGTTAACTGTGATAGAGAACAGTAACCCTCCGATCACATTCAAGTTTATCCGCACCATTGGATGAACTTTATTAATCTTGCCTTTAAATAAGGTTTCGAAATTTCGACATTCCTGTACCCAAGTGTCTCGACACTTCATGTCACAATCTCTGAAGCTCTGAAATGGAGCTTATCTGGACTGACTCCTTCCCTTTCTCATGACCAAGGGATGTGACCACAGTCTTATGCATAAGGCGCTTTCGCGATTTTGCATATCACGAATTCAACATTCCTCATGTTCAATGTTCTTGTCACTTACAAATCCTGATCTACGAAATTCCGTAAAGAAGTCGAATCAACGATCCATATAATATCTTGATCTGACGGTTGCAATTACATCGCGATTTTGCATATCGCGATTTCGTAATTCATGTTGCATCGTTTCTTTTTCCTCTCCATGTCGCGATTCGTGAAACTCCAATAAGGAGTTGGATCAACAGTCTAGTTTCAATCCTGACTCAACGGTTGCAATCAAGTCGCACTTTCGCATATCGTGAAATCGAGATTCCTGATGTTAATAACCTTTGACATATTCAACACTTGATCCATGAAATTTCGACATGGGCTGTAATCAACGGTCCATATCTGAGCTTGATTCAACGATTGCGATCAAGTCGCGATTTTGCATATCGCGAAATTGGGATTCTTGATGTTAATAACCTTTGACATGTTCAACACTCGATCCGCGAAATTCTGACACATGCTGTAATCAACGGTCCAGATCTGAGCTTGATTCAACGACTGCGATTAAATCGCAATTCTGCATATCGCGAAATTGGCATTCTTGTTGCATTGTTTCTTTGACATATCCAACACGCGATCCTTGAAACCCTGACATGGAATGGAATCAACGGTCCAGATTCCACCTTGATCTGACGGCTCAGATTAAGTCACGATTTCACATATCGCGATTACGCCCACTTCTCCTTGTACCTTAAAGGACGTGTGGGTTGTTCTTGATCCAGCGATGGTCGGATCCTATGCTTGGATCTAATGCCTGAGATCTGTCCTCCTCTTCAATTATCTCTTCTTTTCTACATTCATATCTGACAACCCTCGTTCTTTCAGGAATTTTGAATGGATCCAACGATCAGAAATGCTTCTCAAGCTTTGCGAGCCTTCGATCATTCGATCAACTTGAACTTATCTTCTGTTTGCCTATCTGTTACAAACTTCCTGTACCTTTTCCATCAATCCTCTATACATTCTTCTTGTACTTATGTTACTTTCCATCAATGACAAGCATTCGATGTCTGTTAAATGTTTGCCATTTGCTGTCTGTTAAATATTTCCCAACAAAGCAGAATATTCTGTAATATTTATGCTATCATAATTAAACATGTATTATTCACCTAAAGACCTTTCATAATCTTGCCTCGTCAAATGAGGTTCTTGATCATCATCACTAAGATTATTCATTTCTTCCTCTAACTCTTAAAATATTCACATTCTGTCTCCTCGTATAAAAGTTTCATTTTTAGAGGGGGTCTAAACCTTTTGATCTTCATTTTTAATTTGTCTTTCTTGTGTTTGAGGGTTAGGATTTCTTCTGAAATATTTTCTAGCGAACTAATCTATTTTAGATTGGCCCAGTTCCATCCTCGATATTTTGTTTGATAATTCTTTAATTATTTTTTCCATGTCATCCATTTTGTCTTCTGCAGACCTCCCAGATTCGAAAGGTCCTTCTTTTTTTCTTAATCGTCCGGTTTCTTTATTTCCTGTTTCAGATTTAGCTTTCAAATTTCCTGATGCCACCATATTTGAATCGATTTCTATAGAATTTGTTGGATTACTGAGAGGGGGGGTGAATCAGTAATAGAGCAATTTAATCCTTTTTAACCATATAATCCAAGTGTTATATCAATGAAGCATTATCATCCAATAACTACAGAGTAAATAAGCAATGAACAAATGAACAAAAATACACATACACAGTACACCAGTGTTTTACGTGGAAACCCAAATCGGGAGAAAACCACATAATGTTTTTTCTTATATGTCTTGAATAATTGCATTCATTGGAAGCACCAACTTCCTTTTTTTTCTAGCTGCAACTAGAAGGAGGATCCAACCCCCTAGTTTCTCAGGCTGCAACCTGAGGGAATCTCCAACTCCCCAATTCTCTAGCTACAACCAGAAGGAGGCTACAAACCCCTATGTTCTCTGGATACAACCTGAAGGTGGCTAAAACCACCTGCCCTTGCCCCATCCTACCACCTTGAAGTAGAAGTAGAATGATGGAACCACTGTCAACCTGTCACTGTGAGATATACTGCTGTAAACATGTACCAATAAATCTGTAATAAACCTGTACCATAAAAAAGTGCATCCAACTATGTACCAAGTATTTACAAATCATGTGTAAACTACTCATCAACTATGACTCATCAATATGTACCAACATCATCAACTATACACCTCATGTATGTGCCAACTCATCAACTACTTGTCTCAACCATGTATTCAACATGTACCTTAACCAAAATCCGTCATCAATTTTATCATCCAAATGTGATTTGTATCTATGTAATATACCTATTGTATATGATCACATTCCTACAAACCTTCCTTAACTTCAACAACAAGAGACTACCATTTTCATCGAACTTTTCTTTACTCTCACATGCCTAGTTTTGGATTAGTCAACAACCCTAACTTGAAGTAATCATAACTTTGTACATGTATTGTATAATGATATGAAACTGATACACAATGTTCTTCAGTGTGTTTTATGCAATTCCTCCACGTGTGACTACTTGGAACCTCTCATAAAAGGATTTATAGCAAAAATGGCATACCTTGCTGAATTCTGGCTTATTCTAGAGAGAGACCTTGTAGAGCGTGCCCCACATCGAATATTTGTTGAATTGATTTGAAACGGTTACACAAAATACTAAAGAATGTACCCTAACCAACACATTTTATTTCACAGAATTGGGATCTGTTATGAATAAGTTATGACATTTTTACCCGAAACACCTATTTTTGACTAGTTTCAGGACTAGCCACAAACCCTATTTTCCACGGAGTGTAACTCCAAAAATACAAAGACCCACAAGAGGAAATTTTTACTAGATATAATTAGATATGTTTTTGCAATGGCATAGAAATTTCATGGTCTGAATCATTATAGAAAAAAAATTATAGAGAAAATGGTGAGATGACCTGTAAATAACATACCTTAGAAAGCACCATCAAAAGAATTTATCCTTCCTTACATTTCGACCTTCTTTTCTTCACCTTCCCTCATAATTTTGGCTTAGATATCCTTGGTTACCTCAAACACCTATATATATTCAATATTCTCAATTGTGATTAAAATGAGAGAGCCTTGTCTCTTATTTATACTCTCCAAGTAGCTTCCTTAAAAACATCTTCTAGGTCACTTGGCCCCACTTTCCGTATTTTAGGGTTAACCCACTTCTAATTTATCCATTAAATTTATTATTGAAATAATTTATTTTGTATTCAATTTGAATTATAATACACGCATTACTTCACTTTATTATTTACCTTTGAAATTCTCTTAAACCATTTTGACTACTTTGACCTTTTGGGGCTTCTAGATGACATATGAGGGTCCTCCAACTTCGTAAGGCCATAACTCTCAAAACGTGAGGAGTTGTGTGACATTCCACATACCACCAGAAATGGAATGACATGTACTATCCATAAATAATAGTATTATCTGAAAATATATTATAATTCATACCCTTATCCATCAAACAAATTTGGGTCCATTACCCAAACCTGAGGTCTCCAATTTCTCATGGCCATAACTCTCTAACCGTGAGGTGTTATGTGACGTTCCACATACCACCGAAAATGGAATGACAACAAATATCCATATAGGATAGTTTACCTGACCAATTCATTGTCCTTCATATCATTATTCTACAATTAAGCATGGGTTCTCTTACTCCACAAAGCGTCTTCCCGTGAGGGCTTTCACCATAAGGGGACCACTTTGTATTTCATCCATATTTACTTCTTATCAACTATGAAAATACAATAATGAGTCATCTTTATATCAAAAAATATTGGTTCCATTACACAAACCTTTGTGCTATGGGGATTTCTTCAAGGGTTGACATCAATGACAACCAACCTTAATCAACAATATCCCCCTTTGGAATTGATGGCAACACTCTGATGCAATACTGAAATCATATCACTCATTCTCCCCCTAGAACCATGCCTCTGTCCTCTGTATCTGATAAATTTTCCTCCTCTGCATCTGATAAATCTGCTCCCCTTGGAACCATGCCTATGTCCTCTGCATCTGATAAATCTCTCCCCCTTTGTCATTAATGACAAAGGTATATTTACATCCGGGGCTGCTCCCCTTGAGTAAACTATCCTCTTATGGTGCTTCCTTGTGTACATATAAGACATATAAGGTAAGCATTCAAAAATAATTCAAAAAGCATTCATTTTGGAGTAGAATTAACTCCAAGTATTTGGCAAAGATATTCAGAGGCTTCCCGTGGAAGTGGTTTTGTAAATATGTATGCCACTTCTTCTTTTGTGCCCACATACTCAACTCTGATATTCTTTTTTGCAACCTGTTCCTGTAGAAAGTGATACTTTATTGAAATGTGCTTCGTCTTGGAGTACATCATCGGGTTTTTTGAGATGTTGATGGAACTTGTATTATCACAATATATTGGAATGGGCTCATCATACTCAACCTGTATATCTGTCAAATTTTGTTTCATCCAAAGAACCTGTGTACAATATGCTGCTGCTGCAATATACTCTGCCTCAGTTGTAGATAGAGATACTGATGATTGTTTCTTTCTTAGCCATGATACCAAACACTCACCTAAGTAGAAGATTGCTCCACTAGTGCTTCATCGGTCATCAATACAACCTGCCCAATCTGCATCTATGTAGGCAATAAGTGATAGATCTTTTCCTTTTGGATACCATCATCCAAACTCTTTTGTTCCTTTGAGATATCTGAAAATCCTCTTTACTGCTAATACATGTGATTCCTTTGGTGCTACTTGAAATCGTGCCACCTGTCCAACTGCTTGCATTACATCTGGTCTAGATGTTGTCACATATAGTAGGCTGCTAATCATTGACCTGTATTACCTCTGATCTGTAGACTTTGAATCATCATATTTTCTCAACTTACAACTGGTTTGCACGGGAGTGATAACTGGTTTGAAATATTCCATTCCGAACCTCTTTAGCATTTCTCTGATATACTTGGTTTGATAAATAAAAATTCCTTGGTTGCTTTAACGTATCTGAAGTCCTAGAAAGAAGGATAGTTCTCCAAGTAACGACATTTCAAATTCATTCTGCATGTCTTTTGCAAATTTCTGGCTTAACTTGTCATCATCACTACCAAAAATAATATCATCAACATAAACTTCAATTAATAAAATATTATCTTGACTTACCTTGATGTAGAGGTTGTTGTATGAACTTCCTTTTTTGAACCCTGCTTGTTGTAGATACTTATCCAGTCTGGAGTACCATGCTCTAGGAGGCTGTTTTAGACCATACAAGGCCTTCTTTAATTTACATACATAGTCCTTGTTCTCTGACAACTGAAATCCTTCTGGTTGTTCAATGTAGACTTCTTCTTCAAGTTCCCCATTAAGAAAAGATGACTTTATGCCCATCTGATATACTTTAACTTTTTTGGAGCATGCATAAAATAAAATTAAACAGATTGCTTCATTCTAGCAATTAGGGAAAATGTCTCTTCAAAGTCGATTCCTTCAATCTGTGCATATCCTTTACATACCAATCTAGCTTTGTTCCTTGTAACCTATCCATCTTCATTCAATTTATTCCTGAAAACCCATCTTGTGCCAATCACATTCTTATTCTTTGGTCTTGGAACCAATTCCCAAGTGTCATTTTTCTCTATTTGATCCAATTCTTCATCCATGGCCTTATTCCAAAATTCATCCTTCCTGGCTTCTTCAAAACAGTTTGGTTCAATTGTAGATAAGAGTGCTAGGTGTGTTTGTTCTGGTGAATGGAGTTTTCTTCTAGTCTCAACTCCTGCATCTTTGTTTCTAATAATCTGATCTGAAGGATGATTCTTCTGTACTCGTTTGCTAGGTGTCTTTGGAGATACTTTCTGAACTTTCTCTTCTACTTCTGTCGGATTCTCTTCATATTCATTTTCCTATTCTACTTCTTCTTCATCTTCTTCTTCGAAAAGTTGTTCCATTGATTTGTTTTCTTCTTCCTTTTATTTTGGTCTGCCTGTTTCATCAATTGTTACGTTGATGCTTTCCACAACTTTGTTCAATCTTAGATTGTAACACTTGTATGATTTTCTTGTACTTGATTAACCAACAAGTATTCCTTTGTCCACATGAGAGTCAAACTTTCCCATTCTTCCATATTTTCTTTTGATGTAGCATTTGCTTCCAAAAAATCTGAAGTGCTTCACATTTGCTTCCAAAAAATCTGAAGTGCTTCACATTTGCTGGTCTTCATTTCCATAGCTCGTAGGGAGTTTTATCAGTGTTGTTTCTGAGAATTACTCTATTTTGAATGTGAACTATTGTATTCATTGCTTGTGTCCAAAATATATCTATCAATTTGGAATCCATTAGCATTGTTCGAGTAATTTCTTGTATTGTCCTGTTCTTTCTTTCAACAACTCCATTCTGTTGAAGTGTCCTAGCATTGGAGAATTGCCTTTTTATTCCATGAATGCTACAATAGTCCATAAATTTATTTGAAGTTAACTCTCCTCCATTATCAGATCTCAAACATTTGATTCTTGAATTCATCTCATTTTCAACCATTTCCTTGTAGATCTTGAAGTTTTCAAAAGCTCATGACTTGTTCTTGAGAAAGCAAACTCCAGTAATTCTTGTATAATCATCAACTAATAACATAAATTATTTTCCACCTTTTAAGCCCTTTGTTGTAGTTTGTCCAACTATATCAATGTGCAGAATTTCCAGTGGTCTTGTTGTAGAATATTCCTTTGATTTTAACCTGGTCTTTGTTTGCTTACCTTGTTGACAACGCTTGCATAAAGTGTTGGTTGGTTTCCTTATTTGGGGCATTTCTCTGACTACTTCTCTTTTTCTGACTTTGACAAGGTTATCAAAATGCATGTGACCGATTCCTCTATGCCATAGCCAACTTTCATCTTCCTTTCCTAGACAACACTTTTCATTTCCAATTTCACTTAACACATATATTTTGTTTGAAGTTCTTGCAGCTGTACTGACCAATTTCCCTAAACGTTATTTTCTTATCTCACACTTTTCTGAATCAAAAGTAATTTTATGACCTTGGTCACACATTTGACTCACACTTAGAAGATTATGTTTCATATATTATACCAGTAAAACATTTTGTGCCTTTTCATTCTTGTTCCCAATTCAGACTGTGCCTTCTCCAATGATTTTTGATGAATTATCATTTCCGAAGAAGACTGATCCATTTTTTTCTTTTCATAATGTAAGAAATTTGTCTTTATCACCTGTCATGTGTTTTTAACATCCACTGTCAACATACCAACCATTTTTCTTCTTCTTAGCTTGTAGAGTGACTGTGCATTCTTCATTGTTATACTGATCTTTCTTTCTTATCCATGTTGTTTTCTGAGGTTCTTTAGGAGGGACTGTCATTCTGCAATCTTTGGCCATGTGTCCGAAATTGTTACATTTGTAACATTCCACTTCAGTGCTCAAAGATTCATACCTGTTGTAACTTCTTCTTTGTGTGTCACTAGCTCTCCTTGAATAATCCCTTTGTGTATAACTCTCAAAGTTGTTAATGTTCTTGTTGTTAGCTCTGCGATTCACAACATTATGTCCAAAATTATTACATGCATAACACAAACCAAAAAATATAGTTTGATACCTGGGAGTTGAAGAACTTCTGAAAGGAGGTGCTCTTATGAATCCTTCTTCTTCTTGAGGCCTATTTGTCTGTTGTTGATTATGAAATCTGAATCTTCTTGGTGGAGGAGTGTCCCTGTAATCTTCCTTGTATATCTTCCTATCTTCTTTGATTGTTTCTGCATAGCTCTTTGGATTTGTTTCTTGATCTGTTGTTTTTGAGCTTGATCCCTTTTTTGTCTAATTGTATCCAAGTCTGGACTTGTCAAGATGAGATTTTTGACTGCTGATAATGTCATCTAGAACTTTTGAGTTATTCTGCATATTTTTCTTTTGAATATCATTTCTTAGTGTGACAACCTCTGCTTCCAAGTTTCCAATGTTCTTGTCATTTTCTTCTAGTTGTTATTTGAGTGGTTCTTCAATTCTTTTATCTTCTTCTATTTGAACCTTCAATTTTGTGATCATTTGTTCTAGTTCTCGAGTGTCCTTTTTCTTGTCTAGTTTTGCTTGTAGTTTCTTGTTTTTCTTCTTTTCTCTTGTGATAACTTCTATGGAACATATTAATTCTTATCGATAGTCAACTTCTACCTCTTCAATTTATTCTTTGACTTCTTCACATTCTTCTTAGGATTCTTCATATTATTCTTCGGAGTCTTCTTTGTTAGAGTCTTTTACTGCCATGAATATAACTCTTCCTGTCTCATTGTCACCGACTTCATCTTCATCTGATGATGAGATGCCTTCTTTGGTGTATAATCTTTTCTTGAAAAATTTCTTTGTAGTTCTTTTTTCTTTATATGTGTGTTTTCCTTTTGAGTAACCTTCATCATTTCTCTTTTTCTTATGAGTACATATGTTAGCAAAATGACCAATACCATCACAATTAAAACAAATTAAAGGGAACTTACCTCTATACATATCATTAGTTCCCTTGTTCATTATTTTGACGAAGTTGGCCACTTCTTCATCATCTTTTGAGGCGTCACTGCTGCTGTTGGATCATGTTGTCATTGATGCCAATGGTTTGATTGATTGATGTCATTTATTGATGTCAAGTGATTGATTGATGTCAAAGGATTGATTGATTGATGATTGATGTAATATAATATGTATTGTCCTTGATAAGAATGTATAGATGAAGATGGATCAATGAGTTGTCATTGATAGATGATGAATATGGATCGATGTGGTTCCATTTGTATATGATGCATTGTTGGAAAAATGTATAGATGACACATTATTGTCTTATCATGATTGATACGGTGCACAAATGGATGAACTCCAAAGTGGTCCCCTTATGGTGAAAGCCCTCACGGGAAGACGCTTTACGGATTGAGTTATCCTAGAATAAAGGTTGGAGGACCCATGCTTGTATGAGGAATAACGAGATGAAGATCAAGGAAATTTTTGGTGACACTATCCTAGATGGATAGTGCTTGTCATGCCATTTCTGGTGGTATGTAGAATGTCACATAACTCTTCCTGGTTTGAGAGTTATGGCCTTACGAAGATGAAGGACCCTCATATGAAGGCTTGAAGCCCCCAAAGTCAAAGAAGTCAAAGTGACCTAAAAGAAGAAATGATAAAATAAGGTG
>JZKD02S1675285.1:166231-183382 GCA_000966675.3 Picea glauca
ATACTTAAACCATTCAACTATATCCAATGAGCAATGAACAACAGTATAAGAGTTACACCAATACACCATAATACACCATGCACAATATATGAGAAATAATCAATAGTTTATTGTTTAAGGGAAGTAATGACTTCGAAAGGTAGCTACAGCTTCCAAATGTAAAGGGAGGGATAAACCTCTAAGAGGAAGATACAATCCTCCAATATCAAGAGAGATTTTAAATCTCTATCCTTGCCCCTTCCTTCCACCCAAGAATATATGAAAGATAATAAAACTTTACATTAAATCATCACCATCAACCAATCATTACATAGAACCTGATAATGCTTCCTGAGACTTCTTCAATTTCTGCAATTCTTCAATTATTGGAGTACTCTGATCCTATAGATAATATTACACAATGTATTCTCTGAAACTCCTCCAATTTTCACTCCTTGAATCCTCCCCAAAAGGAGGTTATGGAAAGAATGGTAGACTTTATTCAATTCTGGTCTATTCCAAAGACCCAACTTGTACAACATTCTCCGCGCTCAATATTTAACATCCGATTCTGAAACTCACATAAAAAAAACTAAAGTCTGTAATATTTCCAATGGAAGTGGTCCCACTTAATTTGGATTCTGTATGAAGAGGTTATGACAATTTTACCCGGAACACCTGTTTATTGACTAGCTTCAGGACTAGTCACAAACCCTATCTTCCACATAGTGTATCTCCATAATTATAGCGAATCAAGAGTTGAAATTTTTACCAGAGGTACCTTGATATGTCTTCTCAATACCATAGAAATTTCATCATCTGAATCATTCTAGAAAAAGATTTATAGCAAAAGTGGTAAGATGACCTGAAAATAACATACCTTAGAACACATCACCAAAAGACTTCATCCTCCCTTGAAATCCGACCTTCTTTACTTCTTATTTCCTATGAAATTCAAATTGTATCAAATGAATGTATAATGATGTTTATTTATACCATTTAGGTCACTTCCTTTTAACATTGGGGCCGACCTGACACTTTCTTATTTTGTAATTCTTTTCTTTAATTATCTTCATGGCCTACATGTACTTCCTTCTTCAATTCACTTTGTCATCTTCAAAAATTCATTTCTCCTCAACCATGAGGATCCACGTGATGTGAAACATACTACCAAAAACAACATGATGCATACTATCCATCCATGGGTGTTGCATCTGCATGTGCATTTTCCTTCATGTCCAAATACCTTCATCACTCTTGCGGTCCAAAACCCATGACTAGGGTTGACATCAATGACAACAACCAATCTTCCAACATGTTAGTCAGTCATGACCACTGGTTAGTCAGTCATGGAGATGAATTTTTACAGTTACTCATCTCTATTTTTTTGTTCAAACAAATACAATTGCTCTTTGTTTGAAGGCCACATGTCTTGGTTTCCCAGATGTGGTAGGATAGGTGGAAGACTATAGATATTGTATTGCCACGCACTACTGTCAATATATACCTCCTTTTATTCACAAAAATAAATAAATTATACAACCATTGAAGTATGGGGGGGCTAGGTTCGGGCCTTCATCCCTTCTATGCTTATTCATTCTATTACCCCAAACATCCTAGAGTCTAGAACTCTCAGAGATCCGTAGTCCCAAACTCCCGAAGGGTCCACACTCACATGTTATTAAATTAAAAGGGAATGGAGTTGGTAATTTATCATGTACAAATACCATAACAAACCCATTTAACATATATTATAATAACCTTTTTGTAAAATGCACGCAATTTTATAAAGTCTCCAATATTTTATTGATATTTAACATGAGAGAGAGAGAGAGAGAGAGAGAGAGAGAGAGAGAGAGAGAATTCTCCAGGTCAATATCCTTTGGATCTCCCACACATCCTTTATACTCAATTTGCTCATAGCCCCAAAGTGACCCCACTTGCACACATTACCACACCATTTAATATTCAAAAGAGTTAGCATCATTCACGTGTAATCAATTTAATAAATATCATTATAATATAATATATTTATTATATCTCTCAAAATTTACACCCAGGTTTTAAAATTCTCGAATATTTTATTAATATTTGACATGAGAGAGAGAGAGAGAGTTATTCATTTCAATCTCCTTCAGTTCTCCCACACATCCTTTATACTCAATTCTCCTAGAACCCTGGAGTCTCGAAGCTCCAGAGTCCCGAAGGGGACCCACTTGTAATTACATTGTGGTTTAAATACAATGAAATAATTTGGATTATAATATAATATATATTCTATTAAAGGTATATTGTATCGAATTATGTTAATTGATCACATTAAATACAATAATTTAATTAATTGTATTTCTTACCTTTACAACCTTGCACAGGGAAAGAAAGGATTCAAGAATTTGGTTACTTTGGATCGTGGAATCCCATCACCCAAACATCCCAAAGCCTCGGAGCTCCGAACTCCCAAAGTTCTGAAGACCACGAGATGGTTAAAGCATTTGGCCACCATTCATTCCTTGGTGTGTTTGACATTAAAGTAATAATAAATATGTTCTCTTTGGTCTCAAGTCTTTTATGCTCCAGGGGATTTAACCTCCATTTTTTGAATAATAAAATAATAATAATAATAATCATATGTATATATACATATATACATATATTTCCATAATCTTACTCAGTTGTTTTACCTATAATATTTAAACGAAATTATTTTCTCTCACAAACAAAATAAGGAAAGGAAAAATATAGTTTTCCAAGACTTTTAAAGGGATTTAATAAAAGCTTATAATCCAAGGACATTTCTCCATCCTGGAAATTAAAATATAATTATATTCTCTCCCTTCTCATGGGTAAATGAGTAGAATTTTATTTCCTTATTACTGTTCTTTACTATTGTTACTAAATTTAAGGTAAATGGTCATAAGCCAAAGATTTACCTCCACACTAAATTCATTGTTACTACTAGGATTTACTGCCCACCAAAATTTAAGGGGATTCTTCCCAAGTTTAGGAGACTTAACACAATCTAAACATAAATGTTTATTTATGCCCCAAATAGAATTTTAAGAAATTTTGTATTTTAATTCATTTAGACCTATTTCATGTTTATGTCCTAATTATTTTTCCTCAATAATTATTTATAGGGATTTTTAATGTTTTCCTGTTTTCCCATATTTGTGATTATTTCCTAAAGTCCACATAGATATGATATCCTCTAACGTTTTTGACATGGGATTTGAGGACATACTAAAATGGAGCACTATTATGCAGAAAAATCACTCTCTCTTATTTTAGAGGTGTTGTAGAGAGTTTTAATTGTTCAATCATCAATTCCCAAGCATGCATTAAAATGCACATCACATTCAACCACAACATCCAATCCTATAGATCTTATTTTAGCACAAAGATAGTCAAGAGTGAAGAAATTAATTCGAAAGAGCTTTAGCTAAGATGTTCTCTTTATTTTTCTTAAATTTCTCAAGTCACTTTTGTCAGAAATTAAACTTACATAGTTCTAAAACATAGTATAAAATTTCATCTAATCTAAACACTACTCAGATTTAAATAAATATACTTATCCAGAAACTAGATAGTGATGCAACTACTGAAAGGGGTGCCATTTTCCACCCAACCGTAGGCACAACAACTCCTGGAAGGATTTACCACTGGCCACCCCCTATCTATATCATGATGCTCTGAGAGAGATTATTCCTTCTGTTCAGCAACAACCAAGTATGAAGTCCACTCTCCTTCTCCCATGGGAACTTTGTAGATTATTTTTTTCTCGACCAAGAAAGGGGGTATGCAATGAGTGCTTCCTCAACCACTCATCTTATATTCCACCCCATTTATCATCTTGGACTGAAAACACTGACCAACAAATTCCTGTACCTAGAAAACATTCGTTTTTCAGTTCTCTTCAGAACCAGAGAGATGCACATGCTCTCCCTCCTTTGTAAATGGTCACTAGACCCATCTTCTTTTCTCCTCCCTTCTGCACATGAATTTCCTCTCTTTTCTTTCCTTCCTTCGAAATATTTCGTTGGTCCAATTCCCAATTTCGTGGGTCGGGTCAGGAAGTTTTCATATGGGTATTTTGCCCATCTCCTCATTGACTCGTGAGCAGGACTTACCAATTACCATCCTGTTGGCAGCCAATTCACATTTTCCATTGTCTTTATGAGCTACCTACACTAATGTTTTGCAAACCTTAATTTTTCGTCGCAATTCTCAAATAAACGACACTTTTATTTTGCGCTATTTGCACACTTACCTTCACTTTTGTTTTCACGACTGTAAGCGTGAAAACTTGGTCTTTCGAAGTCACATTTAATATCTTGATTGAATTGTCGTTATTATTCTTGTCGATATGCCTATTGTGCTTACATTTTACTTATCATTATATAGTTGGCAAGACCTTTCGATCTGTACTCATTTGACAGTCTTTGATTGATTATGAAATTTTGTTTCATGAGTGATTAAATTTGTGATACATTGGTGATTGGATTTACATGTTCTTTGATTTGATCTACTTGACCATTGGTTTCATAAAAGCACATATGTGTTATGGTTAAACCCTTGATATATGTCGTTTAATATGAAACCTAGTTCATGTTATCAAAACCTTTGGCATACACTTGGTATTGGTGTCGATTTATATGTTTGGTTTTAAAACTGTGGTATAACCATTGCTTGCGCGAATGATTAATACACTTACCATTGATTTCATTGGTCGGGAAAATGACATAATTGTTAAACTATACAATAGTGGGTTGAACAACTATAAGCGCCAGTGGTTATACCATTGGTAATCACTATTCTGCATGGATAGAAAAAAGCTCCACCACCTTCGCACGATGTCATTAATGCTTATCCCTATCCCCGCTTCACCTCTGCTAGCATCCAGTAGGCCTGTGAATACTCTGCTCCGGCGTATGCTTTGATTCAAACCCTAGCTCATTCACATAGCGCACTGTGTGCTTGGCTCCATGGCACCGGTGGTGCGAATTGAGCCGAACGATAGTCAAGCCTTGCTACTGTTCGATAATGCCCGTAAAGACTTAGAGGATAATGGTTGGCTCACTTTCACGCAAAGGTTTGAGGGTTTTAATCTAGTTGTGGCATAGCAGTTCGCCCTGAATTTTGATGGATGTAGGGCCAAGATAGGTGACAATCAACTAGAAATCGATGAAGAGTTCATCATCTCTGCCACCGGATTAGTAGCCACGGGCCAACGATGGTTTAAGAACCCTAAAGTTGAGGAGGTGCCATGGTCACTATTGTTCATCTCACGAAAGGTCACATCTTGTGACAAAGGTATGCTGATTTCCACGCTTAAACCAAGGTGGCATGATTTTTTGATAGTGGTTAAACAATTCGTGACCTGTGAAGGTCAGTATGGGCTAGTTTTTCTTTATCACCTTCGACTGTTAATGAATTTTATGGGTTATCATTGAATATGCCATTCTACTTCCAGTGTAGCCTTTATAAAATGTCAAAAAGGTTTAAACGGGAAAAGGCCGATAGTAGCTTGTTCCACCATGGCCTAATCAGAATCATCGTTGTTCATCACTTAAATCTCCACGGTGATAGCTGGAAAGATTTTATCTCTCGGAATGGTTTTGCTGATACAGAGCCTGTCCAAATTGACAAGCCCATGGTTAGTGTGACTAAGGTCAGGCCACCCGTGACTTTCCATGTCCTACTGCCCTCTCCCAAACCCTCATTCGAACCTGATATCAATCTACCCGACATTGCAATAGACAAGACAAAGGCTGTTAAAAATCATGTGAGCAAAAAGGTAAAAGGAAACCCTATTGTCGACAGAAAAGGTAAAAAGAATGCTCGACTTATCTTGAGAATGGATAGGAATAAACCTAAACCTAGTGCTGAGCAAAAGCCCATAGTCCTCAGTGAAGACTCAGACTCTGACATCGAACGCTTCCTAGCTAGTGAGTACCCTTACTCCCAAGGTTTGTGCTCCAAGCCACCCTATGATTTCATTTCTAACTTGCCTCCATGCCTAAAGAATAATCCTAGCTACCCATGGATCAAGCTACCTAATGAAACCCTCAGAAATTTAACCAAACCCTCACCTACATTTTCAAAGCCCGGACAGTCATCTTGTGACCAATGTAATGTGTGGTTGGAATGCTACTATACCGACATGCCCTTACTACAGTCGAAAATCAAATCATTGGAAAACCAAGTTGCAGTATTGACAAGACAAAGGGACAAGCTTGAAGCAAATGATAAGAAGCAGAAAACCACCGGTTCCATCATTTTTAGGAATGTCGAATCGGCTACAGCCGTCGTCAATTCCAAAATGTTATGACCAAGTTGTCTGCTCATCATCCAGGTATGAATTTTGATATCAATTTCTTTTTATCAATTGCTTGGATTAATATAGTGAATTGATTTATGAGTTTTGAAAAGTTTGTTTATCATTCGAAATGACTTTGACATGGTTTGATTATCAAAACAATCATAAAATTGAATATGGTTATGATTTTGTTATACGATTTGATCGTGCCCAGTTTAGCAATTAATTGGTTTTCATTTGCTTCGTTTATCTATTGGTTTGAGTCAATGAAATCAAGGTTTTGATTTTGATTGGATTTTGTTTGTATATGATCAAAACAGAAGGTTTTTATGCTAAAATTAGAGCACGACCATGTTTTGATTTGATATGATTTCGTTATGGCTTTGATTTTATGGTGTGATTTTCGAATGATTTCGTGAGTTTGATTGTTATGATTTTTCAATATGTTATGAGATGTAATATTCTAAATCAGGAATGCAACTCTGTTCGACTCAGATTTGGAAAAAATGACTCTGTTATGTGTGGAAACGATATTCTCATTTGGCCTGTGTAAAAGATCTATGCGCCCAAATCCTAGAACTTTTTTGATTCACGATGACTATATCAAACTCAAACTGTTTGATTCGTTCTTAATTTGATTGGGTTGTTGCATATTTTGAGGTTGCACGATTGCCTGTCTTGAGTTGGATTCATATCGAAAATAGACTTGATGCTGCTCTGTTGAATTTAATTTTCAAAACGAGTTTGTTAACTCAAATCAACTTAGGATATCTCTGTCGAATTCGTATGATGAAATTCGGTTAATAGTTCATCTCGAAATGAGTTGAAAATGATTTCGTTGAATGTCAATGAATTTTGTCTGCCCCAATTTGCAATAACAAACGATTGGACAACTCTTACGATCTTGTTATCAACTGATTGATTCTATTATGATTTCATTTGTTATAATTTACACACCAGTTTTGATTTGATTCGCTAATGGCATGGATCGTTGGTTTATGATTAATACAATTATATCAATTTAAAAATGATCTTGTTGTTTTCGTATGGATTCGATCGTGTTTCCTGTTGATGAGGCAGCATAAACGATTGCCTATGATTTGTTTAACTGTATCGATTTCAATTTGATATGAAACGATTGCATTACGGTCCGATACGATTTTGTATACCCGAATTGGTAACGAATTAAACAGAGTGTATCTAGCTCCTTCATCATTTGATTTAGTTTATTCAATTTGCATACAAGTGTTGATTCAAATGAAGCTTTTAACAATCAAATATCTTTTAATAGTTTGAATGTATTTTCTAAGATTTGAATTGATTTTTAATATGATTCTGTGTTGGATTTAGACCAGCTACAGAATCGCAAGATTCTGTAGCTATTCTATAGAATTAGATTTTTATCATTTTCATTAACAAAATATCCTCCTAACTTGCCCTTTTTTGACCTCTTGCAGGTACATTCGAATTGCATTGGACATGCTGTGACAGTCTAGGAGATATTTATCTGATTCAGTTTTATTTTAGGTTCCTAGTTTAGTCAGACTTCGGATATCCTCCCAGATTTTCTGTAAACAGTTTGATAACTCCCATAGGGATGTTTTACCCTGTGGGAAGTCTTTAAATACTTATTATTTTTTTGTAATAAGGATCATCCTCACTTGTGGGAGAACCAGGCTATGGATTTCTAATACAAACAGAGACAAGAGTTGATGTTTTGCTACAGCTTTCGCTTTCATAATATCAATCTTTTGTTTCAAGTTTATGCATGTCAGTTTGCAGTTGATTATAGACTAATTTAACTATCATAATCTATTGCAGGATGCTATGATTTGATTAATGTGTTATCCATATCTGATTTCTTTCATTATTTAAAAAAAAAAAAGAACAACAATTACTTGGTTTCAGTTAATGAATCACAGATTTCTCTTCTTCATTAATTGAATCCTTTCGTATAGATCTTTTCATACAGGTTTATCTAACTGTGAAGATTTATAAATCATAAGATTGTTGTATTTTTTATGTATTGTCTGTCCTGTAATCATATTCGAAGAGCACTGCAGCTTCTAGTTTATGAGGAGCTCTTGGATAATTCAGTGTGGGTTTCCTCACTCCAATCAGCTAAGACAATCATCATACAGGACAGACCTGGAGTGTTTCTTCAGGTTAGTTTGTTATTTATTTGATAGTTAATGTGTTAGTATAATTTAAGTAGTTTAGTTAGATATATTTGTAGTTTAGATTAGTAGTTAGAATTAGTATATTAGTTGTTTAGTTTAGTTAGTTTTCAGTTTACTTCTTTTTCATAAAATTATAAAAATAAAAAACAATAGCTCTCGCTGTCTTGGGACAAAATATAAATGAGCTTTTCAGGTTTTATTCAAATCTGTAAATTGTAGATATTGTACATTTTGTGAATAAGATTTATTTATGTTAGTAGTTAGATATTTAATTTGTAGTTAGAGTTAGCATAGTATTAGTTAGTAGATTGTATATATTTTAGTTAGGTTAGTTTATTAGTTAGTTTTAATAGTTATTTTAGTTAGATCAGTTTATTAGTTTGTTTTAATAGTTGTTTTAGTTAGATTAGTTAGTTTAGAGTAGTTTTTTTTTTTTTTTTGTTTTCTTAGGACCTTAGATCGGCTAGCGGAGCCACTAAACCTGTCAGGGGGGTTCATCCCAAACGGCTTGGGTTATTAGACAACCTCGGACCGGTTCCACTCTCTCAATTGACGAACGGTCAATTTCGCCCGTCAACACATCCTAACTGGTAATTTATTTTTCTAGGTCAGAGGATTGTGCTGGGTCTAAATAATTTAAATCTAGTAGAGTATTGGCCTGGCAGGGGTCATCTCAACCATTGTTGGTTCCCCTCACCATCTCTCTCATGCATCATGATCTACCTTGGAAAACCCCTTCAACAATTATAAAATAGTTTCCATTTTATTTAGTAACATAAATATATAAATTACCTTTTATAACAAAAAGGTTCATCAATTCCAAAATCCACACATATTTTGTCTTCCCATGGTCTTTTAGAAGGTTAGAGTTATATTGAGAAGATGGAGGAAACATGGGTATTAAATTTATGGATATGGTTTCTAATAGTTTTATGGTAGCATATGGATGATGATGGTCAAGGCCAATAACCAGTTGGAAAAACTCCTCACATCCCCCCATGAATTGACTCAGCCTTTCGACAAGAGACTTTAAAATATATTTGAGATCTTTAATATCACAATACTTAAGTTCCAATTAATACTTCTTAGCAAGATCCTCAAGAAACTGAATTGCTAGAAATATGTTGATAACGAGATTGTAAAATAAAATCATCCCCACATTTTTCATATATTATCTTTTGAGCAACAACAATTTCACCAAATAGAGCATAAATGTGCAAAATGTTTTTAATGATAAATATTAAGTGAGAATAAGTGTGTCAATAACACTATATAAGCACCACCTTACTGCAAAATGTTCAATGATAAAACTTTAAAATCAGGTACCTTCTCTTATTCATTAGACCAAACCCCTTGCTTAAAGAATTAATTGTTGAAAATAAATCATTACAGGCATGCCAATTTTGCAACAAATTATATTGACTACTCCTTCATTCCAATCAACAAGCCAATAGCCTCAAATATTTGTCTTTCGTCTTCGAAACCTTGTGCATTTTCTTGTCTCCCAACAACGATCAGTTTTCCATATAAGAGGACTCCCAGTGAACTTTTATAGTTTTAAGTCACTCAACATCCCAACAACCACACCAAATTGCTAATTTCTTTTCATTACCTCTCTAAGATCTATGTTCCATAATGATATAGCCATGCAAACAACACAATCTGACATACTGTGTGATTTGCAATTTAAGAAAATATCACTATCCACATTGTTATTTCCTGACTTTCCTTTGTTGAATATGCACAACAATAAGAACAAGAGATATTTATCGTGCACCTTCTTCTTGGCTACAATAGCGATCTCACAATTTGAACCACTAACCATGGATTTATGTGGAACAATTTTTCTTTTGACAATGGATCTCAAGCATTTTGATCATGATCAATGTAGATTAGTTTTGAGAAATGAATCTTCTCTAAAACATTTGAAACATTGATACAAGAAACTAGAAACTTTGCTACAGGAAGATCTGAAAAAAAAGGTGTTGCAACAAAATGATAAAATTCATAGGTCCACTTCCCATGGATACACAACTAAAATTATGGAAAATAGTAGCTTGAATAAATTTGCATATCTTTCAAATATGGAAAAAATTTGGGAAACTGTCCAAATGGAAACCAAATGGGATCGTTTCCCACAAAACTCATGTGACGGATTTTTAAGATTCATTCTAGTTTGCCAACAATTTCCCCCAAAAATGAACTTATTTGTTTTGGCACCCATTTCACAACATGCCAAAAATCCAAATATCTATTGAATCTCTCATATCCTTCACAATTTGAGGAAATAATCCATGTGGAACCCAAATGACCTTGATCCTCACAAAATACATGTGGTGGATTTTGAAATTTCTCCTTCACTTGTGCACAATGGACCCCTAAAAATTGTCTCTCTTCTATTGTGATGTGGATTTTCATAACTGTTTACAAATAGAATAACATAAGCTCCTCATGCTACCCTATCTCAATATTTAATGAATCAAGGTGTTTTTTCACTTCGATAAATTCCTCTATATTTGATGCTTGTTGGAGAAGATAATCTAATAGTTTGGACTCTTGGTGACCATTTGTCGTAGTATCTACTCAAAATACTACTATGATTCAACATATATTTTTTCAATAACACAATAGTTCCATGAAAGAAAAGGCTATCACAATCGCCACTACAAATCTGATAGAAATTTTACCAGAAATAGGTGAAATATTTGTCTTGTTGACCTTGTCTTTGTTATTGATAGGCAAATAATCAACAACACATGGATTAGTATTGACATACTTTGATGTACAATTACTAATTAACCTTTCATGCTGACTTGAAGCAGGTTCTTTATAGGAACAAAGATGGTTGTACACAACTTGAGGACCTTCTTATTGCTAACACTAAGCTTGAGTTAACAATTACATGCAATATTTATTGAAATTTATTCATTTCCCTACTCTACATGGAAAATGAAAACCTCTTCTCAAGTATAAAGGTACTTCCAATGAAACCATATGCACAACAATATTATGAATATACTCATATCCAAGTATGCAAAATGTACCTTGATGGTTTTTTGGATATGAGAGGCCAGCTGATCTGATTGTTTTTAATCCATGAAGTGTTGAAAGAGGAAGTGGTTCTCTGGCCTGATGCTTTTATGGAGCCATTATTCAACGTAGACAATACTCCTTTGGTTCTATTCTTCATTATTATTATTTGCTTTCATGTCCTCCTTTATCATACCTTGTTGATATTCAAACATTTGTCTCTTGCACAAAGGATCTAGGTAGAAACTTGCAAGAAACTCTTCAATCTCAGGTTCCAATACCTTCTCTCCATTGAATGGTGTCCATGGCTCTTTGGTATCCTCTCCATATTTATAGGGATAGTAAAGGAAAGATTCTATATCTTCTTGTTACTCATGGAAATGTTTCTCCTCTACCCCTTTCTGAGATGCATATATGTTCTTAATGGTTGTCAATATTTTCTCCTCCTGAGATGCAAAGATGTTTCCTTCTACTGCTAGGATTTGAGAGATTTCTTGGAGGAACATATATATTTACTCAACAACTCTTTATCATCAGGACTCATTGCTAGCTAATAATCCCTTTCTTGCACATGTATTATTTTTTTTTATACTGGGGGAATTGGCAACTCGCGGTTCTCGTACTCGTGTGACACGGGGTCGATCCCCAGACGACTACCACTATAACCCCAGGTGCAACCACCCAGCCCGCAAGAATGGCTCATGAGTAAGTCCGGGTGAGAATCGAACATAAGACTTCATTTACAAATTTCCTTCCATTTACACGGCACTTGCCAATCCATCTACACCCGTGCGGGCGTCTTGCACATGTATTATTGCAGAGTGGGCTCTTTTGAATAAAAAACTACAACTTATACATAAAGCAAATTTCAAAGAAAATCATGTACCTGGAAACCTCATGATACTAAGACCTTGTTGTCACTAGGTTATCTATTGACATGAACAACTTTCCCCTTTCCATGATTAAAAATCAAATGAATGAACTGGAAACCAAATTACCAATGCCTATTCCCTTTATCATCTTCCCGACAATGGTGCCAAAAGTGTCGGGCAATTCAATTTATTCACTTTAAATTATCAATCAGGGAGCTCATAAGATTGTGAGATGCCAACAAAATATATGCAGTAGTAGGAAACTAAATCTAAGATAAGAAAGTTGAATGAAAGGATGGAAAATTCAACTACAGTCAAAGGTCTTTTATTTCAACAATTAACCACATTCCTTTGGTTGATAAGGAATAACATCAAATGGTTTTGTGATCACTAAAAAAACTCATCCTTCAATTCATAACTTTGTAGGTAAACCACACTTGAAGGAATTGAAAGAGCCTAAAGAAATGAATAGTAACTGAGATGCACAACTAATGAAATAATATCACACAACATCAAATAAAGTATTTGGGAAGCATAAACTAGAGAGAGGGGGCCCTACCTCTCTTGGCATATACTGCCAAAAAGGACTACAATGGATACCTTTTGATGTGAAACAACAAGCTCCTTATTCGAACATCAAAATTATTAAAATGACCCTTCTCTTCAATATGGAAATCTATGCTCTAACTCCTTCAAATATATAACTCCTTCACTATTAACTATGAAATATCCAAGATTAATTATATCCTCTCATATCTATACATACATCTTGTCCTTCACAAAAGGAAAAGGAGTTACGACAAGATCAAATCAGATCCTAAACAAGTGAATGCAACTAACAAATCCGGTGTCCTAAACATGTGCATATTCACCACCAAATCTTGGATTTGATCTAATATAGTTTGAATAAGATAATAACAACATATCCCATGAGATCCATGTGACCAAATTTGTGGATATGGGTCACCACTTGGTTAAACCACTTAGATACAAAATTGCAGTCTTGTTAGATCAATTTTAGAAATATCAAGAATGCACCCCTTGTTTCACATGTTTTGCATATTTTCCATGCTCATCACCTAAATGACCGTATACTGCAAAAACCCCATATTTTATATTTCTGATATTCCTCTTTAGTTGATTAGAAATGTCGTGGAACATATGACTACTAGAACTGCCCATCAATTGCATAAATGTTAATAGCTACAAAATTGCACAAGTAAGTTAGCAAATAACAATATCTACCTGAAGTAATCATCAAAACATTAGAAATCAACCACTTTACTGTAAAGTATGCCATGTGAAGCTCATATAAGGTATAAATAGTCAAATGCGGAAATATGAGTGATAAAGGGAATGATGATGAAGGGGTAAAGTGAATGAAAAATGATTAAATGACATTGTAAATTGTGTTATTTATGAAATCCAACATAGCCTATGGGGATAGATTTTTTGGACTCACCCATTGGAAACCTTCTCCCTAAATGAAAATTTTGATAGCCTTCTTCAAAATACTATCGGGAACCATCCCTTCCAAATCCATAAAAAACACTCCTTTCTAAAACCAGTAGAAACCATCCTCTTGAGGACCTGAACCTGATTTCTACATGGCACTCTTTGATTTTTTGACCCTTGCTGACATGTCTTCTTACATGGATTTTATAGGATAAAATGCCACACCTATTCATTTGTGTTATGGATTACCCTTCCCTTTGTCTTGGAAAATCAAAATCCCACCTTGCCTCATCCAAGTCATCTAAAAAAAATGACTTTTGAACATATCCATAGGTTTCCTTTGAACATATATAATGGTGCAACATGTGACAATTAAGGGTGTCTCATGCTACAATGGTGCAACATGCAATGCTCTCTTGAAATAAGGATTTTAATGAACCTTTTACATGTTTTACTTCTTCCAAAGAGAGTTTCTTCAAGGAGTTTTATTCTCTGGATGATAGAGGATAAGTGAACATCATCATTTGTGACAAAATATTGTGTAATAAGACCAATTACATAGAAATTTCAATAATTCCAAAAACCAAGTCTCATGGTGAATAACATTCCAGAAGATAATTTGTTATATCTCTTTATGGGAACTTTAAAGGAGAACATTGCAGATGGTAAATATAATATAACATCGATATTCTAGATGGATCAATTCATTGATATACACCAAGTGCCAATTGTACAAAATGTAACTCTTGCATCCTTGTACTTAGAAAATGATCAATTTCTCTGGTATCAATGACTTTGTGAAAAAAATGGATTGTATTATCTCTTGTTCCATTTTTAGGGATGAATTGATAGGAAATTATGGGGATATTAAGAGAAATACATTCTTTAGTCAATTGATAAATATTCAGCAAATGGGTCCAATAATAGAGAACATTGAGCAATTCCAAAAACTAAGTCTTAGGGTGAAGAACATTCCAGAGAACAAATTGTTAGATCTCTTTATGGGCACTTTAAAGGAGAACATTCAACATGAGGTGCATATTGTTGAAACTAAATCCCTAGAGCATGATTTCAATATGGCAAGGAAAGTTGAAAGTAAAAATATGGCTACTAGAAGACTGATCTCTAACAATTATAGAGAGAACCATGCTCCCCCTAGTAACCTATGTCAACCTACAAGGTTGACACCTAAAAATATGGATGAAAGAAGAGAAAAGGGACTATGTTTAAATTGTGATAGAAAGTATAGTAAGGGGCATAAATGTGGTAATAATAAATTACTCTACATAGATTTTGAAGAAGAAGAAGATAAAAAATTGGAACCATTGGAGGATATAGAACTATAAGAGACTAATATAACCATATTTTTTCATGCATTGGTTGGCATCAGTACTGATCCACAGACCCTGAAGATAGCAATATATATCAATAAGAAAGAAAAGGTAAAATTGTTGATTTATTTTGGTAGTACCCATAACTTCATTAATTGCAAATTAGTGAAACTTCTTAATTGCTTTGTATTTCCAACACTAGAGTTTCAAGTAACGATTGTAGATGGAGGTACCATAAATTATTCAGGGAAGTTCCATAGTATTAAATTCAATACGGAGGATTATTTATTAGATAGTCCAATTATTTAAATGCAAATGGGTGGTGTTGATGTTGCATTAGGGTTCAAATGGTTACAATTATTGGGAATAGTGGTATTTAATTGTCAATAACTTTGAATGTGTTTTTCCTTACAAGGAAATGAAATTGAACTCAAGGGTATCCAAGGGAAGGCCTCTAAAGTGATAATCTCTAACAAAATGCCAAAATTACTCAAAAATATACACCATGGTGTACTTGCACTATTATCCTCACTAGATGTTCAAACATCTTGA
Organism: Picea glauca; assembly: GCA_000966675.3. Lineage (NCBI taxonomy): Eukaryota > Viridiplantae > Streptophyta > Pinopsida > Pinales > Pinaceae > Picea > Picea glauca. The sequence goes on from JZKD02S1675285.1 coordinate 181,947, forward strand.
CTTTCTATTCTAATGGATCTCCAAAAATTGATCAACAATCATTCCAAGGTATTTGAAGATATTCCTAAGGGTATTTATCCTAATAGGGATCATAACCATGCTATTCATTTGAAACCAAGAAGTGTACCACCTAACATTATGCCTTATAGGTACCCATATGCACAAAAGTGTGAGATTGAACATATGATTTAATAAATTTTAGAGGATGACATCATTCAACCTAGCCAAAATGCTTTATTTTCACTAGTAGTGATGGTTATAAAAAAATATGGTTCATGGAATATGTGTCCATATTATAGATATCTCAATAAAATTACCATTAAAGATAAGTTTCCCATTCCTATCATTGATGAACTATTAGATGAATTGCAAGGAGAATATTTTTTACTAAGTTGGATCCCTACTCTAGATATCATAAAATGAGAATGAGGCAAGAAGACATTCCCAAAATAAACTTTAGAACAAATGAAGTTCATTATAATTTTTTAGAGATTCCATTTGGCCCTACTATTTCACCTTCAACCTTCAAAGGTTGATGAATTCTATTTTCAAACCTTTAAAAAAAAAATTTAGTATTTTTTATGATATACTAATCTACAACAAATCATGGGAAGAACGTGTACAATAATACGTTTACATGGTGTTAAAACTATTGGAAGAGAAAAAACTATATACTAATCCTTTCAAGTTGTAGTGTACCCAACCACCAATACGACAGACATGCTACTCCAAAAACATTTCAAAATCGATTTCAAATTTCTGATGACATTTAATTAATAAATAAGCATGAAAGGATCACATGAAATCATCAAGATTCATACTACATCATAGAATTTTTAAGAATTCCATGCATAAAAATAATGAGCAAGCATGCACTTTAAAGATACACATCTCAGAGATATTAATTAATACACAACGGAAATAATAATATACAAGCATAGAAACACATGACAGAGAGCACTTATGTTTAACAAATTATTCACCAACTGGCTGAAGACCAAGGACGTTCCACCCAACCGTAGACACTGTTGTTCCAAGTCTCAACAACAATATCGAACCCAATCCAAGGCTATGAATCCACAAGTATAGTTTAAGGGTGTCACTCAACTTCCTAAACCAGACAACACTGAGGCTCTCATAGGTTTCTCAACACACAAAAATCCAAAGTATGCTATCAGTATGCTAGCTCACTTCTCTCTAATCTACACAACCCAAGAGGATAGACCCCCTTCTCTGCCATTCAATCCCTTAGGTTGTCCACCTCCTTCTAGGGTTTCAATGCATATGGTCAAGAATCTCCATGTTGGGACTCTTAGGATTCACAACTGTGAATACAATTTAGTACATGTTAATGAATCTTAGGCATGCACGCACAAAGTCATGGCTAGAACACACCAATCATTACTATGGATAGAAAAAATTGGCTTCTTCCTCAA
>JZKD02S1675285.1:183772-206936 GCA_000966675.3 Picea glauca
ACTGTTAAACAATTGTCAATTTGACATATCAAACCGTGATAAAAAAAAATTGAAAAATAGTCATTAGAAAGCTAACACAATTCTTCACAAGTTTTGTTTTTACTGTAAAGTGAAAATCTAAATAAAAAAAATACTTTTATATGTTGGAAGTTGAATAACTTGTGAAAATACAGTTTTTTTTCTCATAAAACAAGCAAAAGTGTAACCCACCTTCATGATTTCACCCGTAAGTAAAATACAATAAAATACTTAGCCCCTTAATATCTATCTCTCATGGAATCATATCCCCCTATAATTCTTTTCCTTATCTGTGTGGGAGCCAACAATGCATTTTATTCTTAATAATGATAAAAACATTACAGTTCCTAGGCACTCTGACCTCTTTTAAGTGTTTGGGCACTCCGTCCATTCTTAAATTAAAAAAATACATTATTTAGTATGGGGAATAAAAATCTGGGCATTACATTCCCTTCCCCCTTATTTTGGCACCATCCTTAGTGCATATACAAAACATAAATCAAAATTTCAAAATTTATTCAAAAAATCGTGGGTACTCTGCCCTCATGGAATCTTCATTCTACCAAGTATCATCTTCAGGACCATAGTAGGTCCACTAAAAATTTAACAGTTCTATGACTCGATTCTAGAGAATTTTGACTTTTTTGTCCAATATGTACACCGACTGGACCTGAAAGTCTCCATCTAGCTCCACCTAGATTAACTTCCAATCAATAACATGGTCAAGATCATGTATATACTTTTTCAATAAAGAGAAATGAAATACATTATGCGCATTCATGGAAGTAGGCAATGCAAGCATGTATGCAACTAGCCCTATTCTGTCCAATATCTCGAATGGACCACATAATCTGGCTTCTATCTTTGTATAGCTGCCCAACTTCAATGAGCTCTTCTTGGGCTTCACTTTCAAAATCACATGGTCCCCTAGTTTAAATTCTCTAGTTATCCTATTCTTATATGCATAACATTTCTATGTATATTGAGTTTCTTTTAAATTATTCTTAATTCTAACCATCTAGTCTTCCATATATTTGACCAATTCTAGCCCAAGTACCACTTTCTCTAATGGCTTGTCCCAACTCATTGGAATATTTTATTTTCTACCATACAAAGATTCAAATGGGATGGTTTTCAATGAATCTTGATACCCATTATTATAGGAAAACTGAACCAAGTGCAAGTAATCTTCCCACTTAGATGTCTTATACATCACATACATTCTCAACATGTCTTCAATTACTTGGTTGACTCTCTCTGTCTACCCATATGACTATGGATGGTATGTTGTGATAAAGTTCATATTTGTACCAAATCCTTTAAACAATTCCCTCCAGAAATTTGAAGTGAACTTTATATCTCTGTTTGAAACAATTTCCTTAGGTATACCATGCAACCTAGCAACCCCCCTCATGTAAATTTATTCAATATTAGCTATTGTATGAGTCATTTTTACAGGAACAAAATGAGCATCCTTTGTCAATTTAGCCACCACTACCATTATTGAATCATGTTTCCTTGTTGTCCTGGGCAATTTAGCTATAAAATCAATGGTTACCACTTCTCATTTCTTCTCTGGATTTGGTAATGGTTGTAGAAAACCCATTGACTGTCTATGCTTAGCCTCCACTCCCCGAAATTCCATACATCTATAAATATAATCAACAACTTCTTTCTTCATTTCTGGTCAAAATAATTGGATTTTTGCTGCTCCAATTGTTTTCTGGTAACCGAGATGTCTATCATACAAAACATTATGCATTTATTTTAATACCAAATTCCTAAGTTCTCTTTAACTAGTAACATAAATTATATTTTTATGCATAAGTAACCCATCTTTCTTCATATCATATTCTTTCATTTTTTGTTGTACATTTTCATGCTATAAGCTTTCTTTTACTTGTAGGTAATGTTGATATGTAACAACAACATCTAAAATTCTTCTCTTCAAATATGATTGATGGATACTAATGGTTGTAGCATGCATGATATGTACTCTTCTAATGAGTGCATAAACAACCTTATTTTTTTTCTTTGATATGCTTGATGTCAAAATCGTATTCACTTAAAAATTCCAACCATCTCGTTTTCCTGGCATTCAAAGTTGGTTGTTCAAAAATAAATTTCATACCACTATGTTTTTTTCTTAATTCAAATCTCTTTCCCATGATATAATATCTCCACATCTTCAATACATGAACAATGGCAGAAAGTTCCAAGTCATGCGTGGAATATTTCCTCTCATGTTCTTTAATCTTTCTAGACTCATAACCAATGACATGTCCATATTGAGTGAGGAATCCACCAAATCCTTCCTTGCATGCATCTGTACATACCAAAAAAATTTCATTTGGGTCAACAATATTTAAAATGGGTGCAATAGTAAACAATCATTTCAACAAATTAAATTTATCTTCGCACCGAGTTGTCCACTCAATTTTAATTCCCTTCTTTTGCTAAGAAGTGATGGGATGAAAAATCTTAGATAACCCTGCTATAAATATTTTGTAGTAACCAACTAATCCCATCAAATATTTGACTTATGAAACATTCATGGGTGTTGGCCATCCTCTAATGGCTTCAATCTTCTTTGGATCCACTACTATACCTTGTTCTGAAATAATGTTTCCCAAGTAATGGATTTGTTCTTGGTAAAAATAACACTTACTAAGCTTGGCATACAACTGATTTTCCCTCAACACTTGCAATACCAATATCAAGTGTTGTTCATGATCATCCTCTGAATTAGAATAGATAAGAATATCATCCAAGAATACTATGACAAACTTATCCAAAATTTTTCTAAATATGTCATTCATTAAGCACATAAAGACGACTGGTTCTTTGGTCATCCCAAATGGCACCACTACAAATTCAAAATGTACATACCTGGTTCTAAAGGTTGGCTTATTGATCTCTTCTTCCTTGATTCTTTCATGGTGGTATCCTGGTATTAAGTTTATCTTTGAAAATAGATTTTCCCTTCTTAGGTGATCAAAGAGGTCATCAATTCTGGGTAAAGGGTATTTTTTCTTCACTGTGGATTTATTCAACTTTCTAAAGTCAATACACAGCCTCAATGTTCCATACTTATTTTTGACAAAGAGTATCGGTGCCCTTTCTTCAACAATTCTTCCAACTACATTTGTAATTATTTTAATTCTAGTGTACTCATTATGTAAGGTGTTTTTGATACTGGGGCAGATCTTGGTACTAAAGCAATAGAGAAATATATCTCCCTCTTAGGTGGCAATCCTGGTATTTCTTGGAATGCATCTCCAAAATTTTGTAGTACTAAAAAATATTCAAGGATTGGCCCTTTTTTCTTTTACAAATCCTCCACATGGGATGCATATAATTGGCATTGTTTCCTGAAATATATCGTTAGTTGTAAGGCTGAAATCTCCCTTATAGAAATGGGTCTTGGAATTATTTTCACGGTGCTTTGTTTTCCTTCTTGATCAAGACATGTAAATGTCTTCTTATGAGAATCTAGGACAACATGATTCTTGTCCAACCAATCCATTCCAATTAGAATATTATACGATCCCAATGGTATAATATTTATATAAACATTAGTATTAACTCTATTAAGACTTATGGGACAACCTGTAACCATATCATTGATCCTTCTTTTGGTTCTAGTAGTTAGCTGAACCAAAATCGATTTTTAAAGCTTACTTTTATCCAAATGTAATCTATCCACTATTTTAGGATCAATGTAACAATGGATTTCTATTGAAACAATTAAAATAGCAATAGGATGATTATTGATCTTACCTTCCACATCGATCATATTGGATTGGTTCTCTTCTTGTTGATCTTCTAAGGCTGCATATATTCTACCCATGTATTCTACTATTTTAGCCTCTTGGATGTTGTGCATGGTCTTCACTTTGTCTTTTCTATTAGGGAAATCCTTGTGCAGGTGATCTTCTTTGCATCCCCAACATTGGATTGGTGGTCTCCCCCTTTTTTCCAAAGAGTCTTCTCTCTTGGATTCATCCATAGCAGGCTGCTCTTGCTGATTTTTATGTGGCCTATTTCTATTGAAAGGAGGTTTGAATTATTTCTTTCTACGATCAAACTTCTCCTTCTTCTTATCCTTTCAAGATTTTTGAAAAGAATCTCTACCATTTCCTTTCTATTACAATTACTTAACCTTCCTGATGGTCTTAATCAATGTATTGGGCTCATCATATTGAATCTTCTCTTTATAAAATGAAGGTAGTCCACTAAAAGCCTTTTTTTTTTACCTTCTAATCTTTTATAAACCCCACATACTTTAGTAGTTCCAAGAACTTATTTTCATACTCTTCCATGGTCATGCTTCCCATCCTGAGTTAAAAACAATCCTGCATTTTCTTTTCATAGAAGTGTTATGAAAGGTAATCCTGAAAATATTTCTTGAATTGCTTCCAAATGATCTTTCTCTCATTGCTTTGCTCGAATTGCTTAAGTTGATCCCACCACATAGTATCGTTTCCATGTAAATGGTAAGTGGCAATTATGACTTCTATTTTTGATGAGTAGTTATGGAATTGAAAATACCTCTTGAGCTCAAGAATCCATGCTTCAACATCATCTTCCCTTTCTATTTCACCATCCAAGGATGGTGGTTAAAGCTTCCTCAACTCTTCTTGCAATCTGTCCAATTCTCGTCTTCTACTTTGGTGTCTAACAAGAGACACCTCTAGACTACTTATGAAATCTTCATATGCATAAAATTTCCTTACTGAGTGAGGAGGTTAGTGATGTCTGTGATTTTTTCTATCACTTCTTGAATAACAAACTCTTCTGTAGTTATCTCTTCTTTCATGATACCTGCCCTCTTCCTCTTGTCTTGATTTTGATCCATTATTTTCTTACCTATGCAACTGATTTAGGATTTTCATCACTTGAGAATTTGTATGATTTTTTTCTCTTATAAGCCTCTAATTGTCTTCTTTATAGCTATGTACATATATTCTTAGGCTTCTCATAGTCTCTATTAATTTTTATTTCTCCCCTATACCCTTGTGTCCATTTGATTATGTCTCTGCTTTACCAACACTGATATTTTTTCCTTTGGCTTCTTTATCATGATTAAAGGATCCCTCTCCTTCCTCCATTTATTGAATCTACATTCTTATCATGAATTGATATGTTTATACCCCCTAATTATGCAAAATGTACAAGAAACCATTTTTGTTAAAAATATGCATATCATAAAAATTTGTCAATTAATTCTACAGGTCCATTTTCTGCTCAATTTATGAATATTTTTTGTCACAATTCTCCAAATTATAATAATTCTAGGTTATGCTCCTATGAATCATCTTTCCATAAATTGTAATCATTCCCTGATTCGATCTCTGAGTTGAACGTTATGGCTCTCATAATTTAATTGGGGGTTAAAATTTACCCTCCACTGTTTGGGTTGTAAATCGCTCATACTAACTTCATTTGAAGAATGGGTTACACCGTCAGAAACCTCTCTCTGAGATATATTATTTGGGATAAAAAAAAAATATTTCCTAAAAGAACATGAAATTTTAAATTTGACTTCTCAAAATGTTTCTTAGGCCTCCAAAAATGGCCTACAAGTTGAATACCTAGAAAATACCCATTTTCTGGGCCATTTTTCACTATTATTTTTTTAAATATTGTTAAACTAAGCCGACTAGGATGTTGAAATGGCATCCAAGTCCAACTATCACCTCAATTTGGAACCATGTTATCCCCCCCTCGACCACTTATCCTTTCCCCATCAGCGTCCATCATCTCCTCTTCCTCTCTTTTCTTTATCCTTCACTAGCGCGCACCTATAATATTTCGGGCACGTAATTTTGTGGCTTCCAAGTGGAACCTTTATATTGGGTCACAGGGATGTGAGGGTCCCATCCTACACACATATACCTTGGTATGCGAAGTTTCATACAGTTACAATCCAACAATTAAGGTGTAGTGGGCATCGACGACGATCGATGTCCCACATTCTATTAGCCCCCCACCTGCCTACCATTAACAAGATGGGGAGGGGGATGTAGAACCTAACCAAGGTTTTAGATGAGGGTGACCTGTCACACATCCATGCATTGTGCCCCCTGTTGGGCCTTCAAATTGTCATATTTGTATATCTTCTTTTGCCTACTTTTTCATCCCTTATTGCTCACCCATAACTTGTGCTAATGCTTATTAATCCATTTTCATACTTATATGAGGGATTTAGATCCAAGGTATTTTTTATTTTCATTTCTTAGTATTTGACATGAATTATGGTTAAACATTAGAGAAATATCATATTTTCATTTATATTGGAGTTAATATGCAAAGACGATGTGTTAGAAAGGTTGTTGTGCAGGATGCCATATCAAAGTATTTCAGTTCCCATTATTGCAATTTAGTTGCTGCAGTTTCCACACTATTGTTTCAACTCCCATGCAGTTGTTGCAAATACTTATAGCAGTTTCTACAACTTTGAGCACTATTGATGCAACTCTAGAACATTGATGCAACTCCGAGTACTCTTGTTGCAACTCTGAAAAGAGTTGCAAATCTTGTGTTGCAACTCTGAGCATTGTTGTTGCAACTTTGAATAGTGCCACAACTCTTGCGTTGCAACTCTGGAACATTATTGTAGTTCTAAGCACTACTTCTGCAACTTAGAACAATGGCACAACTCATGTGTTGTAACTCTGGAACATTGCTGCAAATCCAAGCATTGTTGTTGCAACTCTGAGAACTGCTTCTACAAATCTGAATAGTGTCGCAACTCCTATGCTGCAACTCTGAACAATGTCGCAACTCTTGTTGTTGAATCTCTGAGAACTGTTGTTTCACCTCAGAATAGTGTCGCAACTTCCATTTTTCAACTTTGGAGAATTGTTGCAAATACGAACATTGTTGTTGCAACTCTGAGAACTATTTCTGCAACTCCAAATAGTGTCACAAATCTCGTGCTACAACTTTGAACATTGTCGTAACTCCTGTTGCTACAACTCCGAGCACTACTTCTTCAACTCTGAACAGTGCCACAACTCTCGTGCTGCAAATATGAACAGTGCCACAACTCCTATGCTACAAATATGTGTTGGATTACTAAGAGGGGGGGTGAATCACTAATAGAGCAATATAATCCTTTTTAACCACAATATGCAAGTGTTATATCAATGTAGCATTATCATCCAAAAGTTGCATAGTAAATAAACAATGAACAAATGAACAATCATACACATACACATTACACTAGTGTTTTTATGTGGAAACCCATAGCAGGAGAAAACCACATAATTTTTTTTCTTATATGTCTTTAATAATTACATTCATTGGAAGAACCAACTTCCTTTGTTTTCCAACTGCAACTGGAAGGAGGCTCCAACCCCTATTTTCCCAGGCTACAACCTGAGGGAAGCTCCAACTCCCCAATTCTATGGATACAACCAAAAGGAGGCTACAACCCCCTATGTTCTCCTACTACAACCGAAAGGTAGCTACAACCACCTGTCCTTGCCCTGTCCAACTCCCCTAACGTATAATTAGAATGATGGAGCCACTGTCACACTATCACTATGAGATATGTTACTGTAAACATATACCAATCAACCTGGAATAAACAACCTGTACCAATAACATGAACCATGCATCAACCTATAACTCAACCTATAATCAACCTGTACCATAAACAAGTGCATCAAACATGCACCAACCTGTACCATAAACAAGTGCATCAACCATGGACCGACATGTACCTCAATCTGTAACATGAACAAGTGCATTAACCATGCACGGAATGTTGGCATATCTTTAAGGAAAAGAATGTGCTTGTCATTGATGGAAAGAACAACAATGATGACACTCAAAATATTGATGGAAAGAACAACAACGAAGAGAAAAACAACAAAAAAACTCAAAACAACACAGAGGAGGAGACTAGACCTCAACCGTTGGATCGGAGCACGAAGGACTAGCAACCGTTGGATACAGTATAACTGCGAAGAGGATAATAGCTAAGAGCCATCCTCCAAATCATGATATGCGCAGTCGCGAAATGATCTGGGTCATTGGATACAGAGGACACATGGTGAGAGATCAACATTTCACTGACTAAAGATTCAAAGGAAGGAGGTTCTCTAACCTTTGAAGTCACGAAACGATATATCACGATAATATCTGGACCGTTAGATCATAGAGGGTTGTGGACCGTTGATCTAATGTGAAGTTCAAGTTCTTGAAGAGGAGATATTAACCGTTGGATCGAGGACTAATATGGGCCATAAGATCCAGGAGAAGAACATGTTCCATGAGAGGAAATCCACGTCAGCAAGGACAACTGTAGACCACGTCAGATAGGAACTCGCAAAATCCCGAAATGAAAAATATAATCATGACCTTTGAGCCAAGGGAAATTTCAGACCGTTGATCTGAGGTGATTGAAGTTGGGAGTTCAGGAATCGGAAGAAGGGAGGTTCTCTAACCACTGACATTGCGAGTCGTGAAACGCTCGAATTTTTGGCCCGTGGTCATAGCCAAGGTCACATCATCATTGGATTAAGGTAGGAGCTAGTGTTTCTAGGCTCCACCTCAGAGTTTTGTGAGTTAGGAAAACCGAGGTGACTCACAGTTGATCACGCGAAACGCAAAATCACAAAACAATTTTATTTTGGCGTATGGTCACATTGAGTGGGCATGTGGGGAGAAACACACTTGGTTCTAGTTCGATCAGGTAAAATTTGCAAGGAACATATTTGAAAGGTTAGAAATTCTCTGCGGATTTAATACAACGGTGTTGATTAATTCGAATTTTGAACAAAGGTGATCCAGGTGGATATCGGTGGCCACCTACCTCTTCCAACTGGTTCAAAACAGTTTTTCGACAATTTTGGAAATTTACTATTTTTAGCAGTTTTAACTTCCAGGGCCATTTTGAGGGCCTAAATGAAGGTTTTTCTGTATTGAGCCTCTCAATGATATTTGAAGGTATGATTGATCCCCTATAATGAATATCATCGATGATACCTTTACAACGGGCTATCATACGCCTAAAACAAAGATCGTATGCAAAAGTTACGACCCCGGGAAGTTGATGTACTAACTTACCCAAACGAGGCCCACATGACTTTTGGCGCTTCATCTCCTAGGGTTAGGTTTTTGGATGTATAGGGGTTTTGGCATTCATTTTTAATGTAAAAATGCCTTCAAATCCTCATTGTAATCATCTTCTTGTGAATGAGCATAGCTATCACATCTCTTCTCAGAGATATGCCACCACCATTCCAACAAGATTGTTTCCGCTGCATTTTACAGATTCAGCTTATTTCCTTATTGAATAGAAAATGAGTTTTACTGTATCTTTGTTATTTTGTGTCAAGTACCTGTTAATGATTTGTAGTCATTTCATTCTTCTCATAAAATACGGATCAATGGTATCAGAGAGGTCCGCTCCTTGTCATCTTAATGCATGTCCCCAACGAGGTTAGAGTACAAAGAGTTGGGTCTCGAGCTTGTTTCTCTTGAGGAAAAATGCTCTCACACACCCAAGTGACCTCTCATGGTAGGAGAAAATAAATATGATAGGAAAGGAGATCTTTTCAAACTGTTGATTGAGGAATCCCTCATGCAACAAAGGAACAAGATGATGGATAGTTTTGCGCAAATCCTTCGACGACTACCAACATGCGACACATCTTCTTCGAGTGGAGGCACCACCCCCTTCAAGGTACAAATAAAATTTGATATTCCTATATTTGAAGGTCAGATAGACACAGATGTTGTAGACAAGTGGTTGAATATTCTAGAAGGTTATTTTTCTGTCCATAACTTTTCGAATAGAGAAAATATTACTTTTGCGCTCCTCAAAGTCGTTGCCCACGTCAAAGATTGGTGGGAAACTTTCTGTGAGAAAAAGGAAACAGAGGAACCCTCACTATTTACAGTCATGTCCACTTGGTATTCCTTCAGGGATGATATTAAGGAACAATACTACCCTGTCGGAAGTTATGACGACTTGTATACCAAATGGACCACACTGCGACAAGAAAGAGACAAAGCAGTGCCAAATTTCATGAATATCTTTCATACCTTGCGTACCAAGCTGGGTATCAAATATTCAAAGAGACATCTGGTGCTCAAGTATCGTGACACTCTGCATAGATACATCCAGAATAAAAAATAATTTTTGGACATCTCATCCTTGGGCATGACCTACCTATATTCCATCAAAATTGAGCAGAATCTCAAACAAAAGACGTAGCAATTTGGGCCTGGGAACCCCTCACAACAAAGCTAGGAAAGGACAGCCCCAACCCACAGAACAAAGGATAGAGAAAATATGGATAGTATCATGACAACCAGTCCAAGATGGAATCAAAGAAGGACACTGAAAAGACAAAGAAAGATACTAGGAAGTGGTGCGACTTCCATAAGAGCCCTTGGCATAACACTCCTGACTGTCACTCAAGGTAGTCACTGGTGGCCGAAGTGAAAGCATATGAATCAGATGTGGGTTTGGAATTTGAGCCAGAATCAGAAAGGGGAAGACAAGTCATTGATGCGGAACCCAGTGCCACCGTTGCTACCACCAAGCTCTATCCTGGTGAACTAGACGAGCCAGAAGAAGGAGAATGCCTCTTCCATTCACAGATGTGGGTAAAAGGCACCTTGTTTCACTTCATCATGGATAGTGGTAGCCAGAAGAACCTCATCTAAGTAGAGGTCGTCAAGCATCTGGCCCTACCAAAAAAAACTCACCCAGAACCCTTTACCATTGGATTTCTCTACCAAGGAAGTTATCTCCATATCATCCAACAGTGTCAACTATCGCACGACATCAAGCCCTTCAAAGACGAGGTATTGTGTGATGTTTCTCCTCTCAAAGTTTGTGATGTTCTTTTAGGCCAACCTTATTTATGGAAATGTCATGATGTATATAAGTCTAGGCCTTGTAGTTTTATTATTACTTTGAATAGTAAATTGTACAGGATACTAGAGGCAGTCCCACCTAGTGCTATCTCCTTGATCTCTACTAAGCAATGCAGGAAGGTCATCTCTCATATGGGGAAGTTTGTCTTCTTCATGATTCGCTATCAGAATAAGTGAAATATCAAAGCCACATCCACGGTCTCTTTGGCCAACCTCTCCACACAACAGAAGAAAGTAGATAAGGTCGTGGAAGAATACTCAGATATCTTCTCCTCACCTACCGGGGTACCTCTACACTTTGAGGTCAAGCAAACCATTGATCTGACCCCCAATGCATCACTACCTAATGGGCTAGTTTATCATTGCTCTCTGTTAGAGAATGAGGAGATCAAGTGATATATCCAAGAACTGCTCCACAAGGGGCACATCCATGCCACCTCATCACCTTGTGGGAGCCCAATCGTCCTGGTATAGAAGAAATATGGAGCCTAGCAACTCTGCATTGATTACCGAGATCTGAATAAACTCACAGTCAGAAACCGGTACTCGATTCCCCGAATCAACGACCTCCTTGATGAAATCACGGGGGCCAAATACTTTAGTAAGATTGATCTGAAGTCTGGCAACCACCAAGTCCCAATAGAACATATAGATGTATGGAAAACCACCTTCAAGTCAAAGGAAGGCCTTTTTCAATGGTTGGTCATGCCCTTTGGTTTGACAAATGCTCCAGTCACTTTCATGAGGATGATGGACGTTATCCTGTGACCATTCACCAATAATTTTGTAGTGGTGTACCTGGATGACATTCTCATTTACAACAAGACTTGGTTTGAACATTTGCAGCATATTCAACAGGTTCTCCACACCCTGCGGAAGCACAAGTTATATGCCAACTTGGAAAAAATCTCCTTCGGCATCGACATGGTCCATTATCTGGGCCACATAATTGATCAACATGGCGTACATGTGGATCCATCCAAGATCCATGTCATCCGTAACTGGCTAGCCCCAACCGCACTCACTGAGCTTTGAAGCTTCTTGGGCCTTGCCAATTTCTACTGCAGGTTCATGTTGGGACTCTCCCATATTGCATGGGCCCTTAGCCAAATAACCAAGGGTGGTGGTAAGGTGAAATTTGTGTGGGGATGGTCCCAACAACAAGAGTTCGATGATTTGAAGCAGTGCTTGTGCTCAACCCCAATACTTTCACTACCAAACCTGCAATAGCCCTTTGAGATTGAGACAAATGCTTCAGACTATGCGGTGGGCACTGTTCTCACTCAGTATGGCCATCCCATGGCCTATCATAGTGAGACACTATCAGATGTTGTATATAAGTACCCTACTTAAGAAAAAAAAATGTACTCCATTGTGCAAGCCTATCACCAGTGGAGAAATTACATTCTTGGGAAGGAGACAATCATCCACATTGATCATAAGGCATTGCAGTTCATGTAGACACAAGGAAAATTGCAAAATGATCACCATCAAAAGTGGTCCACATACTTGTAGAAATTCCACCTCAACATCAAGTATAAAACAGGAAGCACCAATCGCGTCGTTGATTGCCTCAGAAGACCGCTAGTCACGACACTCACTACGGTGCTAGACTCATACGGCCATGAGACCTCTGGATGGCCCCAACTCTATGAGAAAGGCCTGGACTTCGCCACCACCTACCAAATGTTGGGTGAAAACGTATTTGTCGATAATTTCCATATTCAGGATGGGTTGTTGTGTCATCTAGGCCATATCTTTGTTCCATCAAGTGAGCGAGCGAAGCTGATTTGGGAAGCCCACTACAGTTGGGTGGTAGGACACTTCGACGTCGAAAAGACATTGGAGATGCTACATAAACATTTCTACTAGCCGAAACTTCGATAGGAGGTCAACAAGTATATTAGGTCCTGCACTATATGTGTTATTGCCAAACCGACCACTAAGAGACAGGGCCTATACACCCCTCTAACTACTCCTGATAGGCCATGGGAATCCATCTCAATGGACTATAGGTTGGGCTTCATGTCCACCAAGTGGGGAAATGACTATGTTTTTGTGGTTGTTGATCGATTTTCTAAGATGGCGATTTTGGTTGCCTGCAAGAAGAACATCATAGTAGAGGCCACTACCAAGCTCTTCTTTGAACAAGTCTAGGTAAATTTTTGAATCCCACAACCCATTGTCTCAGATTAGGACAGTCAATTTATCAGCACATTATGGTCGAGCCTCTCATCACTGCTGAACACCAAGCTCACCAAATCCACGACCTTCCACCCCCAGATAAATAGCCAAACCAAGGTCATCAATTGAATTATTGTGCATATCCTTCACATGTATAATTCAAAGCACCCTCATACATGGGATGAGAGCCTTTCCTATGTCCAACATAGCTACAACTGAGTTGTGCATAGCTCAATCGAACACAAACCCTTTCAAGTGGGGTTGGGATTCCAACCATTGGTTCCCATAGATGTTGCACTTCCCCTTGTGGTCACCTTGACCGACTCATCTCCTGCTCCAACTAAAGCTAACACATCCACTCGTTTCATTGATCGAATCCATCACATCTGCTAACAGGTTCAGGATATCCTACAAAATTTCAATGACAATTACAAGCAGCGCCATGATCAACATCGAGTCCCACATAAGTTTCAAGTGGGCGACAAAGTTTGGTTGCACTTGTAGAAAGAACGCCTTATAGGATCCCATTGGAATATTTTCACACTCCATTATGGGTCATACACCATAACCAAGTCCATGGGGGATAATTATTTTGAGCTCAACATTCCTCCTTTCCTTGGCCTGCACCCAGTGTTCAACGTGGATCTCTTTCGCCCTTATTTCCCACCATTATTGGACACCTCAAATGTAGCAAAGCAACTGAAAGCAAAAGAGATCAACCCCGACTGCATAAAAAGAATCCAATGATCAGATTGTGGACACACAGATCAATGGCACTTGAAAACAAAGGATACAGCTTTATCGAGTCATCAAACCAGGGTAGCTCCTGCACCAAGGCAAGTGGCTCACCTAGGGCCAAATTTAGCAAAAAATTCCTCATCTGATGGGGGAACTCAATGCAATGGATACCATTGCTACCTAAGGAGGGAGCATTTATCCAAGTGGATATCGGTGGCCACCGACCTCTTCCAACTGGCTCAAAACACTTTTCTGACAATTTTGGCAATGTACTATTTTTAGTAGTTTTAACTTCCGAGGCCATTTTGAGGGCCTAAATGAAGGTTTTTTAGGATCGAGCTTCTCAATTATAGCATAAGGCATGATTGATTTCCCAAAATGAATCTCCTTGAATATACCTTTCCAACGTGCTATCATACACCTAAAACGAAGATCGTATGCAAAAGTTACGACCCCGGGAAGTTGATGTACTAACTTACCCAAACAGGGCCCACATGACTTTTGGCGCTTCATCTCCTAAGGTTAGGTTTTTGGATGTCTAAGGTTTTTGGAATTCCTATTTATTGTAAAAATTATTTCAGAGCCTCATTATAAACATCTTCTTTCGAATTATCGCAACCGTCACATCTCTTCTCAGAGTTAAGCCGCCACCATTCCAACAAGCTTGTTTCCGCTGCATTTTATAGTTTCAGTTTAATTCCTTATTGAATAGAAAACAAGTTTTACTATATATCTATTATTTTTTGTCAAGCACCTATTAATAATCTATAGTCACATCGTTCTTCTCATAAAATCTAGATCAGAAGGGTGATTGTTGCACTTCACAGACTATTGATCAATTACAATTCAGTTAATAGAATTGAATCATAGTTCTTGGGTTTTTTGGAGATTCGGTTACTTGTGCGTTTCTTTGGAGATTCAAAGTGTAACTAAATGGAAGGATTGTATAAAATAAATAGGCCATGACTGAGTTAATTTTCTTGTTCTCACTGGAAAAATGAGTTGAACTGGGAGAAAGGAAAATCACAGTATGCACAGTGTGAGATCAAACTCATAGATGAGAAACATAAGATGAACATAACAGAAAAGGTGAAGAGAGTAGAATGTACACATACCAAAGAGGATGATAGGAAAAAATAAAGAACATATATAAAGAGACAACAATTCAATATGATTATGAACATAACAGAAGAATAGTGAAGCAGAGAAGAATTGCAGAACATAGAAGAAATGGTAAGAATTGATATATCTGTATTGTTGGTTATTCAATCATTTATTTATAATCAGGGAGGTAGGGAGGTGCTAAGGAGGACTTTAATCCTCTATTATTCATGTTGGTGCTTGAATACTGTAAGTTGTAGCTTTCATCTAGTTGTTCCTAGAAATCAGAGTGGCAGGGTGGTGCTAGGGAAAACACAGAGTTTTTTGTATGCAAGTTGGTGCCTGTATAAGTGGAAGTAGGTCCTTCCATCCAATTGGTGTTGGAACACTTAGGGAGTTGGTGATTTCTTATAGTGGGTTCTATATAAACCAGAGATTTGGTGCTCTCATCAAGTTGCAACTTCTAAAATAGAGGTGGTGGCCTCATTTTGAGTTGGTGCTCAAAGATAGATGATGTACAAGACATAAAAGATTGCCTATCATTCTAAGAAGAAGAGATTTTATCCCTTCATGGGTTTCCTCATGAAAATATGTCTCTGTGTATATCCTATGTGTGATTGATGTTTACTATTTTTGTTGTTCATATCTTGTATAATATTGATGGCCACTTGGAGAATATTGAAAAAACATTTTAATAGACATAATATTGTTTAAGCACATTAACAACTGATTCACCGCCCCTCTCAGTTGTCTTAGTAATTTCAACAATTTGTATGAGAGCATGTTCCTTTTGATTAAAGGTAGATATGTAAGCTTAAACATGACAAGTCATGAAGGGACTTTAGCCAATAATCCTCCTCTATTTGATGGATCAAATGTTTCCTTCTGGAAAGTTAGAATGAGAACATACATAATAGCCTTAGGTACTGATGTTTGGGATGTAGTAGAAACTAGATATATAAAGCATGTTGTGATATATTCTCAAGATGATAAGTTAGAATTTAGATTCAATGCAAAGGAAATTAATGCTATCTTGATTGGACTTCTTGAAGCTAAGTTTGTAAGGGTGATGCATCTTGAATCTGCCAAAGCAATGCGAGATAAATGTATTAGCAGTTGTGAAGGAAATGAGAAAGTAAAAGATGCCAAACTTCAAACATATAGATTGAAATTTGAACAACTAAATATGAATGAGGATGAAAGAGTTATTAAGTATTTTTTAAGAGTTGAAGAGCTTGTGAATGCCATGAAGGGTCTTGGTGAGAAGATTGAAGATGAATTTTTAGTTCAGAAGATTTTAATATCTTTGCTTGATAGATTTAATCCAAAATTTTCTGCAATAGAAGAATTAAATGATATTAAAACTTTGTCTATTGATCAACTCCTAGGAACTCTAACTGCATATGAAAAGAGAATTATCAAAGATAAATCCATCACTAGAGAAGCATCTTTTAAAGAAGACAAGAATACGTATTCCAAATTAGATGATATTGAGGCAAAATTTGTGAGAAGGTTAAAGAAAGGATCAGGAAAATATAAAGGCAAGTTTCCCTTCAAATGTTTTAACTGTAGTAAGATAGGTAATTTTGCATCTAAGTTTCCTCACAAGAAAAAGGACTAGAACTCTGATGATGAAAAGAAACACAAATTTAAGAAATATAGTAAAAATAAAAGTTTGTGTGCAAACAATGACGACTCCTCAGAAGACATAGATAGTGATTCATCCTACAAAGACAAAGTGAATGATTTTATGCTTATGGCTATGGGAGATCTTGATGATGAACAAACATGAGGTGACATGGATGACGAAGAAGATTTGGTGGATATGGAAGGTGAATTAATTAGTGCTTTGGAAGAGATTGACAGACTCATATTTAAGAAGAGAAAACAAAAAGAGTTGTTGATGCATTTTAAAATGAATGGTAAAAAACCTGATGAAGAATTTGCCTTGCTAAAAGTGGAGTTATAAGAGGAAAAGAAAATAGAGTACATTCTAAAACAATAGTTATCAAAGAATAAAGCGAGATGTGAAGCCTTGGAAGAAGATTTAGTAAAAATCAGAAAAGAGATGGAGAAGTTTAATGCATTGTATCACCAAAATATGTCAATTATAAAATCCTCAGAAGGATTAACCTCCATTCTAAATCAGAAAAGGAATCCAAAGTTGAAATTTGTCTTGGTTTATGAAGAAGGATCAAGTAGTGATCAACCAAGTAACACATAATCCATCATGTTTGTCAAATCTACAATCATTGACAACAACCACTCTGTAGAAACGAATAAATATAATTAGCCGCCAAGAAGGAATGAATGAAAAAGTACCAGAACCAAATTTGTAGATCAAAGAAATAACACAAACACCTCTTCTGGTCAAAGAAATCATCAGCATGGAAGAAATCAACTCGCTCAAAGAAGACAACCATTTTACAAGTACAAATGATTTTTCTATGCATATTGTTTATTCTGTTCTAACATTGGTCACAAAGATATAAATTGTTCTTTAAGATTTAGATATGATAGATCAAGATACTCAAGGAATAATTATCTGCCACAAAAAAGGTCTAGACAGTCAAGTAACAAACAACCACAAACTACAAATCATGTGATGGTTGGGAAAAAGACACAGGTTAAGAATACCAACAGTTATGATTTGTTATTTAGTGAACTAGAATGTTACACCTACCATAATTATGGACATAAAGATGCAGACTGTCTCTTAAGGAACTATAAGCTAGATTTGAATCATGTTGCTGAAAATTTCAAGGTTTGGAAGAAGAAAGAAGATGATAAGTGTGGATTAGTGTTATCATCCCAAAAACAAATGAATCCCTGGTATATTGATAGTGGATGTTCCAAACATATGACTGGAGAAAAAAGTAAGTTTCTAACTCTAAGTGAAAGAAAATCAGGGAATGTAACTTTTGGAAACGATGCATGAGGAAAAATAAAAGGTAAAGGAATGGTAAGTCTGAGTAATGGAAAAGGGAGAGTTCAAGATGTGTTGTTTGTAGATGGTCTGAAACATAATCTTCTTAGTGTCAGTCAAGGTTGTGACCGAGGATGTGAAGTTTTTTTTACTTCTAAAGATTGTAGAATAAAATATATGAATTCAGGACAACTGATTGCAAAAGGCATAAGAACAGAAAACAATGTCTATGTTTTAAAAGAAGAAAACGAAAAATGTCACTTAAGCAAGTATGATGAAAGTTGGCTATTGAATAGGAGACTTGGACACCTAAATTTTGATCATATAATCAAACTTAGAACCAGTGGGGAAGTAACATATCTTCCAAAGATATCAAAGCCATATGATTTTGTTTGTAAACCTTTCCAAATAGGAAAGCTTACTCGAACAGAGTTTAAATCTAAGAAATTCCCTTCTACAAAAAAACCTCTTCATTTAGTACATATGGATTTATGTGGACCCTCAAGGAAGGAAGGTACAGGAAAATAAAACTATTTCATGTTGATTATTAATGATTATTATAGACTAACATGGGTTGCCTTTCTGAAGGAAAAGTCTGAAGCATTCAAAAAATACAAAGTGTTTAAGGCTCTGATTGAGAATCAAACAGGAAAAATATTGAAGGCAGTAAGGTCTGATAGAGGAGGAGAGTTTAGTTAATGGAACTTCAAAGAGTTTTATGATAAACATGGAATCAAAAGAGAGTACATTATTCCAAGGACTCCACAAAAAAATGGAGTAGTTGAGAGGCATAATATATTAGTTCAACAAATGGCAAGATCAATGATGAATGAAAGGAATATTTCTCAGACATATTGGGTGGAAGAAATTCATACAACTATACATATTCTTAACAAAGCCTATCTTAGGCCACACAGTGACAAGACTCCTTATGAACTATGGCTTGGAAGACCTACTTCAATCAATCATTTTAAAGACTTTGGGAGTAAGTGTTATATCAAGAATAATGATGAAAATATCAGTAAATATGATGATAGGGATGATGAAGGTATCTTCTTAGGGTATTCTACAAACAGTAAAGGATACATATGCTATAATAAGAGGCTGCATAAACTAGTTGATTGTATTGACATAAAAGTTGATGAAGAAATACCAGTATGAGATGTAAGCAGTGTTGAATCAACCACATAAGATATAGTTGAAGTTTAATATGAATAGGGACAAGAATCAGAAAGACAAGACTTTGATTCAGAGGAAGATACAAATACTCATGCAGACTCAAATAAGTAGACAAAAACAAAACTGCCTCTAAAAATTGTTAGAAAGAATCATCTTGAAAATCAGATAATTGGAGATATGAATAAAGGAGTTCAGACAAGAAGGAAATTGATTAAAGACTCAGAACAATCTCAAATTTCTTTCCTATCTATGATTGAACCTAAAAATTTTGATGAAGCAAGAAAGCATGATGATTGGATTAGAGCTATGAATGAAGAGCTTGATCAGATTGAGAAGAACAACACTTGTGAGCTTGTTCCTAGACCTGAAGATAAGAATGTAATAGGCTCCAAATGGGTATTTGAGAATAAAATGAATGAAAAAGGACAAATTGTTAGGAATAAAGCCAGATTGGTCTGTAAAGGGTATGCACAAGTTGAAGGATAGGATTTTGATGAAACCTTTTCACCAGTGGAAAGATTGGAAGCCATCGGGATGTTTCTTGCATATTCATGTCATAATAACTTTAAAGTATATCAGATGGATGTTATGTCAACATTTCTCAATGGAGATCTAGAATAAGGATATATGCAAAAACCTGAAGGATTTTCACTGACAGATGATTCTGGCTATGTCTACAAGCTAAAGAAGGCGTTATATGGACTGAAACAAGCACCACGAGCTTGGTATTATAGATTGGATAAATTTTTACAAGACAAAGGGTTCAAGAAAGGTATTGTTGAAAACAATCTATATATTAATTCTGAAGGTGATGATCTATTAGTTGTTTTGGTTTATGTAGATGAAATTATTTTTGGTTGTACTAATGACTCTTTTGTTTAGTGGTTTGCTAATTCTATGAAAACAGAGTTTGAGATGTCCATGATAGGAGAACTGTCCTATTTTCTTGGTTTGCAAGTAAATCAGAGTTCTGCAGGAATATTTATCTCTCAAGAAAAATATTTGAAAGAGAAGTTGAAAAAGTTCCAGATGGAAGATTCCTCTCCTGTTAGTACACCTATGGTGGTTGGTTGCAAGATCAATAAAGATGATATTTCACCTGATGTTGATCAAAGAACATATCGATCAATAATAGGCAGTCTTCTATACATCACAACATCTCGTCCTGATATAATGCAAGTTGTTGGAATGGTAGGTCATTATCATTCCTCTCCTAAACAAAGTAATTTAGTAGTTGTCAAGGGGATATTCAAATATTTGAAGGGAACAATGACTTATGGTCCGCGGTATCCTATAAATCATAATTTTTAGTTAACTGCTTATTCAGATATTGATTGGGCAAATTGTGTGGATGAGAGAAAGAGCACTAGTGGAGGTGCATTCTTCCTAGGTGACTTGTTAGTAGCATGGCTTCATAAGAAACATGGATCTATTTCTTTATCAACTATAGAGGCAGAGTACATTGTTTTTGGTACTTGTTTCACTCAGTTATTATGGATGATACAAACTCTTGCAGATTTGAAGGTAACTTATACTAATCCCATCCCACTTCATTGTGATAACACCAGTTACATTAGTGTCTCCAAGAATCCTGTACTTCATTCAAAGACTAAGAATATACCAATAAAATACCCTTTTATCATAGAACAAGTTACAAACAGAGTTGTTCAGTTAAATTATATTCCTTCCACATAACAGATAAATGATATATTTACTAAAACATTAGCAGTTACACCATTTGAATATCTTCGCTAGAAGTTGGGGGTCATATCTTCTTTCGTCTAATCTGTTCACCTTGTCAGGGGGAGTACTTATTGAATACTTGTTTTATTTTTTGTAAGTATTGTAAAAACTCAAGGGGGGCATATTTTCTTTGACATTGATCTCAAAGGGGGAGAAAAGTTATGGTTAGTTGTAAAAGTTGTGGTTAGTTGTCTGGATGCTCTAGCAAATCAGTGCAGGTGCAACCTTTTAGGGTTGCCATCAATCCTAAAGGGGGGTATTGTTGGCATATATTTTAGTTGTAAAACTTGTGGTTAGTTGTCTGGATGCTATAGCAAATCAGTGTAGGTGCAACCTTTTAGGGTTGCCATCAATGCCAAAGGGGGAGATTGTTGGCATATCTTTCAGTAAAATAGTGTGCTTTTCATTGATGGAAAGAACAACAACGATGACAATCATAAGATTGATGGAAAGAACAACAACAAAGACACTCAAAAGAGCACAGAGGAGGATCTTAGACCTCAGCCGTCGGATCAGAGCACGAAGGAATAGAAACCGTTGGATCCAGTATAACTGTGAAGAGGATAATGGCCAAGGTCCATCCTCCAAGTTGTGATATGAGTAGTCGTGAAATGATCTGGGTCATTAGATCCAGAGGACACATGGCAAGAGATCGACATTTAGCTGACTAAAGAGTCAAAGGAAGGAGGTACTCTAACCTTTGAAGTTGCAAAACACGAATTCATGATAAGATCTGGACCATTGTATCATAAAGGGTTGTGGACTGTTGATCTGATATGAACATTCATGAAGAGGAGATCTTTACCATTGGATTGAGGACTAATATAGGCCGTCAAATACAAGAGAAGAACATGTGCCACAAGAGGAAATCCACGTTAGCAAGGAAAACTGCAGACCACATCAGCAAGGACCACATCAGACAAGAACTCATGAAATCCCAAAATCCAGAAGGTAATCACGATCGTTGAGTCACAGGAAATATCAGACCGTTGATCTAAGGTGATTGAGGTCGGGAGTTTGGGAATCTAAATAGCGAAGGTTCTCTAACCTCTGACATCACTAGTCGTTAAGTTGCGAAATGCTCGAATATTTGGCCCATAGTCATAGCCAAGGTCACATCATCATTGGATTAAGGTAGGAGCTAGTATTGCTAGGCTCCACTTCAGAGTTTTGTGAGTTGGGAAAATCGAGGTGACTCACAGTCGATCACGTGAAATGCAAAATCACAAAACAACTTTTGTTTGGCGTATGGTCACAACGAGTGGGCATGTGAGGAGAAACACGCCTGGTGCTAGTTCAAGCAAGTAAAGTTCATGAGGAACATATTTGAAAGGTCAACAAGTCTCTGTGGATTTAATCCAACAGTGTTGATTAATCGACATTTTGAGCGAAGGGTGACTATTGCACTTCACAGACTATTGATCACTTACAATTTAATTAGTAGAACTGAATCATAGTTCTTTGGTTTTTTGGCGATTCATTTGCTTGTGTGTTTCTTTGGAGATTCAAAGTGTAACTAAATGGAAGGATTGTATAAAATAAATACGCCGTGACTGATTTAGGTTGATTGATCTCACTGGAAAAATGAGTTGAATTGGGAGAAAGGAAAATCATAGTATGCACAGTGTGAGATCAAACTCAGAGATGAGAAATAGAAGCTGAACAGAAAAAAAGAGGTGAAGAGAGAAGAACGTACACATATCAAAGAGCATGAGAGGAATAGAGAAATAACAGATAGAAACAAACAACAAGTCAAGTCAAGTATGAACAAAACAGAAGAATAGTGAGGCAAAGAAGAATTGCAGAACAAAGAAGAAGTGATAAGAATTGATATATTTTCATTGTTGGTTATTCAATCATTTATTTATAATCAAGGAGGTAGGGAGGTTCTAGGGAGGACTATAATCCTCTGTTATTCAAGTTGGTGCTTGAATACTGGAAGTTGTATCTTTCATCTAGTTGTGGCTAGAAAACAGGGTGGCAGGGTGGTGTTAGGGAAAACATAGAGTTTTCTGTATGCAAGTTGGTGCCTGTATAAGTGGAAGTAGGTGCTTCCATCCAGTTGGTGCTAGAAAACTCAGGTAGTTGGTGCTTCCTTATAGTGGGTGCTAGAGAAACCAGAGAGTTGGTGCTCTCAGCAAGTTGCAACTTGTAAAACAAAGGTGGTAGCCTCATTTTGAGTTGTTTCTCAAAGATAAGTGATGTACAAGACATAAAAGATTGTGTTAAGCCATAAATAGTGGCTCATTACCCCTTAATTTGGGCATATTATATTATTAATGTTATTTTATTTATGTCAGCTTTAGGCCATTAGTTGTAATTATACCTCCTAGTCTCCTATATATACCAAGGAGACATTTTCATTTTGAATCATCT
>JZKD02S1675285.1:228011-240510 GCA_000966675.3 Picea glauca
ATGATTCTTTTGTTTAGATTTAGACTTCAAAAATGAGGACTCATCAAATTTCACATCTATGGCTTCAACTATTTTGTTCAATCTGAAGTTGTAACATTTATAATCTTTCCTTGAAAAAGAATACCCAACTAAAATACCTTCATCTGTTCTAGATTCCAACTTACCCAAATGCTTGTCAACTCTTTTGATATAATATTTACTGCCAAAAATTCTGAAATGTTTAACACTCGTTGGTCTGCCTTTCCATAATTGATAGGATGTCTTAAAATGATTCTTTTTCAGCAAGCTTCTATTTAAAATGTGAACAACAATATGAACATCTTGAGGCCATAGTATATTACTTAGTTTAGATTCATTGAGCATAGTTCTAGCCATCTCCATAACAGTCCTATTTTTTCTTTCAACAACTCCATTTTGTTGAGGTGTTTCAGTAACATAAAAATGTCTTCTTATCCCATTTTCATAACAGTATCTATTGAATTCTTTAGACACAAATTCCCCTCCATTATCTGATCTTAAACATTTAATTTTCATGTCACATTCATTTTCATTTGACTCAAGGTTTGAAAATAGCTAAAA
Source organism: Picea glauca (assembly GCA_000966675.3). NCBI lineage: Eukaryota > Viridiplantae > Streptophyta > Pinopsida > Pinales > Pinaceae > Picea > Picea glauca. The sequence continues at coordinate 228,591 of JZKD02S1675285.1, forward strand.
TTTTCAGATTTCTTTTTCAATAAAAACATCCATGTCATTCTAGTAAAGTCATCCACAAATAGTAGAAAATATCTTTGTCCTTTTAACCCTGTTGTTCTCATAGGTCCACATACATCATCATGTACTATTTCCAATGGTTTAGTTGTTGAATGTTCTTTGGTTTTGAATTTAACTCTAGTTTGCGTACCATGTTGACATTGCTTGCAGATAGCACTTGAAAGATCCTTTATGACAGGGAAATCTCTTATTGCTTCCTTTTTATTCAACTGAATCAGATTTTCAAAGTTAATGTGTCCAAGTCTTTTGTGCCACAACCAACTTTCATCTTCACTCCCAAGATAATATTTTTCTTTTTCTTCATCTACTATGTAAATGTTGCTTGAAGTTCTTGTGGTTGTTCCAACTAGTTTATTTGATTTTATATCCCTGATTTGACATCCTTTTGAATCAAAAATCATAAAGAGACCTTTATCACAGGTTTGACTTACACTCAATAAGTTATGTTCCATTTCCTCAACCAATAAGACATTTTCAGCCATGATTTTCTTGTTGTTTAGACATATAGATCATTTTCCAACTATCCTAGCTAATTGATCATTTCCAAAGGTGACTATACCTTATTTTCCTTCATCTAGTTCAACAAAGAGTTGTTTTCTACCTGTCATATGCTTTGAACATCCACTATCCACAACTCATTTTACTTATGTTTGTAGAGATATAGTGCATTTTTCAATGTTCGTATTTTCACTTTTCTTTTTCCAAAATTTGGTTTTCAGATCTGTGTAAGTGGGTTCATTAAATTTCTGAAAAATCATAGGATAATTTCTTGACACATGCCCAAAGTTGTTACACTTGTAACATTGAGTCTCATATATTAAGGTGTCAAATCTGTTGTAAGAGTAGTTGATATTGTTTTGACTAGTTTTACCATGTCCTCTTCTATATTCAAAATTAGACCTTTCATGACTGTTATGTGCATTTATCTTTCTTGAAAAATTATTACAAAATGAAACCTTATGTCCATACTTATAGCAAAAGAAATAGTGGCCTTCAAACCTATTTTGATGTCTGCCATAACTTCTTCTATGCACTATTGAACCCTAATTTTCTTCTTGCCTTTGTGATTCCATCTTCTTGCTAGTAATTTTCTCATGATCATCCTCTATACCTGCTTTCTCAACACTTGAACTAGAGCATCCATTAGTTACTGTAGATTTATAACCAATTCTAGTCTTATCATATGTTGATATTTGACTACTAATAATTTGATCTAACACTTGAGAACTCTGATTCATGTTATTTTCTTGTACTTTCTTTCTTAATAAGACTACTTCAATTTTTAAACCTTCATTTTACTTATCCTTTTCTGCAAGCATTTTAGTTAGAGCTTCTTCAGTCACTCTAGCCTCTTCTATTTTAAGTTTTAAGTCAACTACCATGATTTTATTGCTATCAATCAAACCATTTGATTTCTATAATTCAAATTCTAGATTCTCAATTTCTCTTTTAAAATGTTTGCATTCCCTTCTCACTTTTCTTAATTCACTTAAATCACTTACTAGTTCAACTTATAGATCAAATTCACCTTCTTCTTCTTCACCAGATTGATCATCCTGTTTTTCCATAGCCATAAAAAGTTGTATATCTGAATTGTCATCACTCTCACCAGATTCTGAAATATCACTGTCATCTTTTATACACAAGATTTTCTTTTTGTAATTTTTTCTTTGAAAAAACTTTTTATGTCTATTCTTGAATTCCTTAGGTTTTCTATCATTGTATTATTCATTATTAGTATGCTTATTGTAAGGAAACTTAGATGCAAAATGTCCTATTCTACCACAACCAAAGTATTTCAGAGGAAGCTTACCTTTATACTTGCCAGTACCTCTTTTCAGATTTTTAACAAAATTTGCTTCTTCCACATCACCTTCTAACTCCTCATGATTGCTGATTTTTGCTTCAACATTTTTCTTATCTTTCTTTTCTACCTTGAAATCTGTTTATTTCCTAAAATAATTCTCACCAGAGGTTCTCATCTCATATGCTATTAGTATTCCATGTAATTCATCCATTTCTAAAGTATCAAGATCTGTTATTTCTTCTAATGCAGATATTTTTCAATCAAATCTTATAGGAAGTGATCTAAGTACCTTTTGCACAATAATATTATTATTAACTTTTTGTCCTAGAACTCTCATGGTTTTAACAACTTCATCAATATGAAAAAAGTAGGTAGCTATATCTTCAGATTCTTCTATTTCCAGGCTTTCAAATTGACTTCTATATGATTATAGCTTAGTGTTGTAGGAAAATCTCCCTGCGGACAGGTAGATATCCTCTTGAGAGTTAGACTCTTAACTCTTAAGACAGAAGGTGCTTAACATGGACATTGACTTCCTTTTAGATCTAGATAAACTAATGTGTGAGGAGGAAGGAGAAAATAAATACCATTTTACCAGTGTTTGTCCCTGCACAGTCCGAGTTGAGCTCCAATCTTAAATTCCTCGATAAGCCCTGTAGACAAACACAGATACAACCAACTTCCTACTCTACTGATATTAGCTCGAAATAGATCTATCTATTAGAGAAAAATTCATGTGAGATCAAACACAGACTTGAAAGAAACAGTCCAAGCATATTATATTAATGAGAACAACAATGAAGAAAACTTACAACCATAGATGTGAGTGAAACAACTTCATCAAGTTCCTCTTGTTCAAACTCTTTATTAAACAGTCCACATGCAGAATGTTGATGTTCCAATACCACTCATGAGATCATAGGTTTGGTATAATTCTCAATCTCCATTCCCCCCTTCCTCCATGGAAATCCCTCATTATATAATATTTGGAGACTTAACCACCATGGAGAGGATCTCTCATCAAATACACTAAGAAAGGGATCTCTAAGATATTTAGGGAGAAAATATCTCTAAGGATTTTGGGGAGGAAATATCTCTCAAGGATTTTAAGGAGGAAATATTTCAACCATCCATGAGATCCTCCACCTTCCCTAAAAAATAGGAAACCAAATGTGAGGTGGATTCTCACACTTAATTACTTTCTTTTTCATGAATATTAATAATAATTCATGTGCACTTGATTCTCACTCTTAATCAATTTCTTTTCCATGAATATTAATAATAATTCATGTGTACTTAGTATTTTTTCCTTCATGTAATATATCCCTCCTCCACATTGACTAGGGATTATGACATAGGTTATTCCATGGTGTCAAAGTGTATGATACACTTATATGACATTTTACGACATTTAGGGCGAAGTACCTAGGTGTGAAAATTTCATGTGTAACAAAATGCCCCCTAAAGTGTGAGGTCAGAAGAGAGAATGATGTCTGAAACACTTTACAAATATTTAAATCAAGGGAGTGGACTCAGAGAACCTGGTAGAAGCTACACACAAACATCCAACAAATATTATGACATGTTTCAAACCCAAGGCAGGCATACCTATGCTTGAGTGATAAAGACTTGCAAGATATGGCCACCATAAAATACACTGTGGATCCATAATTATATTGATAAAATGTATAGCCACCAAGGATACAGTGTGGATCTATACTCCTATGACCTGAACTGATCATAGCCACAAAGAATACACAATGGATATATGAGATGACAAGACATAGCCACGACCAATACAAAGTGGATCTATGTAACAGTATATGTGTCATTGTTCAAGAGAAACTCCTTCGCAACTTGGGAAAAGTATATATAAGAGTGATCACTCAACCCAGGGTCTTCTTACCGATCCCGATGTAGTACAAATCTAACCATGTGAATAGATTTCCTGATGTCGAACATGGAAGAAACCACTTGATTACCGGTCAATGATGTAAACTGTTAACAAGCGTGAGGGAGGTCACCATTGATGTCAATGATTCCCAAGGTACCCTAGTACATTCCAATGAATGTGAACGGATGAGATGAAGTCAAACATTCATGAAATCATCCGATCGGAGGTCAATGATGTAAACCCACTGTCAAACGTGAGGAGGCCTTCCATTGAGGCATGCAGGTCCTAAAGTACTAATTGGTTTCTAAGTCTAGTTCCTGGATAATGTTTTGAAGTCAACAAGAATAGACTCGTCGAAGGAGGGCCTTGATGTATCCCCCATCAACGACATGAAACAGAAACATAGATGTAATTGGTAGATCAGATGAACATGGAATGACACAGGTATTGAGACAAGGTATTTTTTATGGTTGAATCTCGAGGCGGATACCTCCCTTGAACACTGAGGCACAACAACAGAAACATGACATGGACCAAAACACGATGATGCAGTGGATACTATGAATTTCATCGGGTGACCCAAAGGAGTAAGAAAAACTCTTAGAGGATTGGTTCAGTGCAGAGGTTCAATGGATTAAGATGTGCACAAAGAACAAAGTGCCGTGTTCAAGGGTGACTCTAAGAGTTACTGGTAATGTTCTGAAAAACTGCTTGGCTTGCTTCCTTCAATTTTTCCCCCATCCATATAGATGAGTACCTCTTTTTAATTTAACGAGCTCGAAGAGGGTAACACATACTTGATATAACTCACCTTCGGTAAGTTCCTCTTCCTTTTTTTAACGAACTGGAAGAAGTAAGGGTTCGGTCCCATATGGGCCCTTCAATGTATGATTAACGAGTTCAAAGATAGAAAACTCAAAGGTTTTTCATGATTATAGAGTCTGGAAAAACACTTAAAAGAGAACTCTCTCATTTCCTTTTTTGTAAAGTAGTCTAATGAGACCGAAAAAGAGATAAACTATCACTCAATAGATGTTTTCTTCAAATACTTTAATGAGCGTGAAGAGAACAATGTCGCTCGACAATGTTTTCATGTTTAGAGAGTCTGAAAAGAACTTAAAGATGTCTCCAATGTTGTTCTTTTCATAATGTTAGTCTCGCGAGGTCGAAGAAGAGATAAATTATCACTCGAAAGATGCCCTTTCAAACCTTTTAATGAGTGGGAAAGGAAGCAAGATCACTTGGCAATATTTTCATGTTTAGAGAGTCTGAGAAGAGCTTAAAGGTGACTCCAGGGGGTTCCTTTTTCGTGTATCCATACAGGTCTGAAAAAGAGATAAAAGTTTACCCGGATGCATTCTCATGTATTTATGACCATGAGAAAGAACAAAGACTAAGATTGGTATGCCCCCATCTTGAAATCTAGTGGCTTAACTCTAGAATGATCATCAAAGGATGGAGACATGCCCTCCAAGCTTCAATTCATTCACCGACTTTGAGGTTGTCATCAATTTCTCTAGTAGATGAGAAAAAAGAAAAGGGTGGATGAAAAGAAGGTTCAAGAGTGTTGACTGTTTCCTTTTTTAACGAGCTTGACACATGAAAAGAACTATGCTCAGGGTTCCAGGTTCGATCCCCAGATTGTTGTTTCATTTTTTAACAAGCTTGCTACAGAGAGGAAAACTATGCTCGTGACCTCTGTTTCATTTTTTAACAAGCTTGCCACAGAGAAGAGAAACTATTCTCATGGCCTCTGTTTCATTTTTTAATGAGCTTGCCACAGAGAAGAGAAACTATGCTCGTGGTTTCTTCTTGATCATGGCTTCCAAGAGAATAATGCTCTGTAAGGATACCATGTCAAGGGAAAAAACTTGGTCATGGCTTCCAAAAGATCTTCGTTGGAGGGAAGATAATCACTCTGGAAGGAACACATGTTGAGGGCCACGATAGGGGTAAGGAGATCAGGTTCCAATAGACCTATCGAAGAAATCACCATGTCAACTACTAGATCCAAATCATCAGAAGTCAAAGGCATGGGAGATGATAGAAAATCGACATCAGGAGGGGAGATAGACTATATATCTGCCTGAATTTCTTCACCAGGGGGAAGAAAAGAGGATCGATGATGGTTATCATCCTGAGGTAGCTCATCAATGCTCAACATTTCCATGATATATTCATCCGAGAGAAAAATGGGGGAAATGTAATCGATCGCAGACGACAAGGAACTCAATCGTGATTGCATCGAGGAAACGTCAGGTGCCAATAGATGTTGGTCATACAACGAGGGAGGAGTGCATTGGATAGAAATGTATGATGTTTCGGTTGGACTAAGTGGCATGGTGTCACCTAGTGCATCGAATTCCAATGAACTAGGTACAATCCAAGAGTCATATGATTCCAAAGATTGATAAGATGCGGTCGAAATCATATCGACAGTGGCAATATGATGTGTAGTCGGTGGAAGTGGTGTAGGGAAGGTACCCATGAGGCTAGACTATTTCAGTAAGCCAACATCAACACTTTCATACGTGATCTTGTGGTCTCCCAAGAAAGGAATATTGTTGGTAGCGAGAGTGTGAGCATCGGTCGTGCAGAAATCCAACTGATCAATAGTGACAATTTTTCCTTGATGAGGAAATTGTACACATCGAAAGAATGACAAGGCAACAACAGTCATAGCATAAAACCAACTTCTTCCAAGTAAAAAGTTGTAATCGAGGGGAGCATAGACCACCTCGACATCAATAATAACAATTTTGTGACCCAATTGGATGGGGATGAAAACCTCACCCATCGAAGGCATGTAAAATCGTTGGGGATTTGTTAAGTGAGGGTGATTTTAAACCTTTCCAACACGCTAAATACATGACACAAGTTGAGGCTCCCTCATCTAGGATAGTTCGTTGGATTTGTTGATTGTGAACAACAACATCAACTTGGAAAGCAAGTTGGTGGGAGAGTCGAGACGTATAATTGTCCAGGTTAAACATGATATGGTTGGACAACTCAAGATAAATAGTGCCAATAACGGCCAAGAGCATTCTACGTTGACTGCGGTAGTGTTGTAGAACTTCTAACGCAGACATAGCACATGGCGCTTGAGCCAGATCTTCAACAATGTTGTAGTTTTGGGCGGCACATGAACTAGGATTAAAGGTAGTTTTATGTATAGTTCTCTTAGGAGGGCGTAAGATAATTCGAATGCAGGTTTCTCAATCTGAAGTGGTCCAGACGAAGGATTAATTGATGGAAGACTAATAGAGGACGGTGATGGATTCGGTAAAGTATCGGTACCGTTAGTGTCTTTTCCTTTGTCAGGGTTACCTAGTGTGTCGTATGTCTTAGAGAGAGTGTTAAAATTAATCCCATTAAACATATAAATATGTGCACTCGACGAGGCCTCATCATTAGGATGGCTAGAACTTCCCCCAAGAGAGGGGGTTTGAGCAACCATGGATTGCTTCTATGGAAAAGGCCAAGTAAGCACAGCGGGTTGTGACTTTCCTTGGAAAATTTTGGCCACTTCATTGTGAAGTGGACAATCTCGAGTGTAGTGATCATCACCAAAAATTATACATAGGAATTTCAGTTTCCATTGTGTTTTCTTTTCGGTAGCAGGTGTTTGAGCTTGATTTTTTGGTTGTTCATTGTTATTTTTTGATTTATTCTTTGTTTTCTTCTTACCTTTGGATTGTTGTGAAGGGGAAAATTGAACTGCATTCACCTCAGAGATCTGATTTTGGGGGGAGATAGAGGAGAGTGTGAGCGATTGGGAATTAGATTGAGTGTTGACGGAACCGATAACGCCATCTGCATGAGATGATGATGATGGTTTAGATGGATCGTTATTAGCTCGAGCAGCATTCAGAAGCAAATCATACAAAGTACCAAATTTTGAATAAACCAAATCTAAGTACTGAGCCCGAGCAATGGCTTGTTCCTCTGTGACCGCGCCACCCATAGCGACATCACAAGCGATCGGGGGTAAAAGTGATTTAGTAAACCATTCCGCCAATAATATGTCAAGAATGATTGCCTTGATCATCCTTCATCGTTGCCTCCACTCATGAATATGGTCAGAGATATGCACAGAGTTAGTTTGACGAAGGGAGGTCAAGAGTTTAGTACCTGTCTCGTAGTGAATAGGTAGTTGAAAGTGTGTAAGGAAAGACATGGCAAGGGAATTGAAATTATGAAAGGAAGCACGTGGTAGTTCAATATACCACTTTGTTGTCGAGCCTATAAGTGTGCGCTGGAAAAGATGAAAACCTACAGAATCATCCATGAGGGAGTTTGATGAACACCACAAATGGAAAGTCATTACATGGTTGTTTGGATCTTCACCATATTTTCCATCAAATTTAGGAATATCAGAAGGAAGTTTAGCTGGAATGACTGGCCAAATCGGTGAATGAAAAATAGGATCATTAGTTAACCGAGACAAGTTTGGGAGATCTAGAGTCGCAAGGAAAGGTAGTTGTCGGTTAATTTGCGGATGATACTGGTGTGGAATAGGAACATTAGTAGGACCATAAAATGGGTTAGGTGGATAGTTGTAACCAGTAGGTCCTCCTATATATGGTTTTTGCTGGCCAGGATAAGCAGGATTCGATGAAGGATGAGAAACATTTGCATAACTTGGTGGGTTTTGAGCATTATAGGCCGAGTGATTTTCTTTCCCATGAGGAGGATAAACATTTTTCCCTTGAGGATGGTAAGGAGTATATACTGGAGGTGGATACACATTAGACCCATGAGGAGGATAAGGCTGTGGTCCTGGAGAACTCCAGGTGGTGTTCGGGATACCGCTCAGATAAGGTTGTTCGTAAGATGTTCCAGAAGGAACATGATTTGATACTCCTCCTAGTGGATTATGAGACAAGTGTCCCCCAACGTGGGGTTGAATAAAAGTGCCTCCTAAAGATACTCCCTAGGAGTGTGAAGGGTTTCTAGCAACAAAGGTTTCCCCCCGGCCAACGATGGATTAACGACCGGGGTATGACTGACAAACGGAGGGTGCCCTCCAGAAGGAGCATGAAAAGGGGGCTATCCCCCGGGAGGGGTAGGCCTGCCATAGAATGGTAGTCATACAGGAGGGAAAGGTTCGTTATATGGTGTTTTCCCTCCATCCAGTTGTGTTTGGCCAGCAGGGGTCTGCATTCTCAGGTGAAAAGATGTTCTAGCAGGATCGTGTGAAACATGTAGAGCTGTAGAGTAAAATCTTGTAGAAATGGGGGTAGGGATTGAAGTGCCTTGGAGATGAGTAGAGGTGATGATTATAGCATTAGGATGGACTTGTGCTGAAATAATAGTAGGGTTAATGACCTGTTTGACTAGGTGACTCATGGTTTGACCAGACGGTCCTGTTTCACTAGGAGGGTCATGAGGATAAAAGGGTTGTCGAAAGGATTCAAAATGTTCATAAATATTGTGTCCCGATGAATTCATCCATATAGAATGAGAAGGTGCGGGATTAGTATCTACTGTGGTGCTAGGATGAATAGGAGTCCTATACTCATCACCAAAGATTGGTTCTGTGGATCCCATATATGTTTTGGTAAAAGTTCTCTCTGGTAATCATGGGACCTCTTCGTCTATGATGTTCCCAAGGGAGTCTAAACGAAGCAAAAGTGGTTCTAGAGGGGTTACTGACACATATGTAGTGTGAGGAGTGGGATTTTCAACCGTAACCAAAGCGCCTTCTGAGTTATCTAATGGAGGAGCAATAACAATTCCAGCGTCAAATTGATTTTCTACCTCTCCACGGTAGTTGTCTTCTAGAGGGTTAGGAGGTAAGGGTTGATAGCCTTTCGGAGGCAACCCTTGCATCCTACATGATCGGTGAAGACCTTTATCATCTATAGTCTCAATTTTGGAGAATAAAAAAACACAATGAAAATCTAGGGCCAACTAACAAAAGAAATATCATACGCTAATAAAATCTAGGAATCAACCAAGAAAACAAAACTTCTCTCAATGATCGTACTAGTTGGTGATGAAATCGAATGTCGGGTGATCAAGTCAAGAAGGGGCTAGGATATGGTGGAATAGTTACAATGGAAACCTGTTTAACAGACTTTCACCTTGGTGCGAGATTCCGCGCAGTAATTGTGGATTTACCCTCCAAGGAGCCCGAGTGAGTTTGACCAATGACTGTTCTAGGTACAATGAGACTTCCCTTCATCATCACCTTGTGTAAGTACCTAAATACTATGGAAACTAAAGACACCAATTCGTAGTGAGTCCCTTGGAAGGTACAGTCGACAGTTCGATCTGAAACGTATGGGCAAGATAACAAGTTTGAAACTAACCCGAGAAGCTCCCACACATAATCGTGGGTATACCTTCAAGTGACCCCCAATATACGATCCGACCACTACAAACAGTTGAACCACAGAGGGATAATATCCGTAATTCGCCAGAATGTGACCTCGTGCGTAACCCCTGTGTGAGAGGGGGATCCCAGAAAACCGATGCGACAATTGGATTTGACTCTCCCTAGCTCAAGATGCTAATGTTTGTTTAGAAAACTTTGGAGAGTTGTACTCAAATCCTAATCCAAAGTGTTAACCCTAGTCTAATGTTGGTGGAAGATCCTAAAAACAAAAAATGTTCTAGATAATTTTTAATTAGCGTTTGTTTTGAAGTTGTTCTTTACTAAAAGGGCGTATGAAAGTGAAACTGATGGAATGATGACTCAATTCCCAAAAAATGCATAAAATATTATAAGCAATCGTTTCTTTTCAATGAATGCCTATTTAAGGGAGAGAGAAAGAGTTGTTTTCACTATCAAACACTAATAAGGAATATCCTCAATCAATTTGTTCTCAATCAAATCCAATGTAATGCTTAAAACATTTCAGAAATACCTTCTAATATGAAAACCAATCACTAAGATGTATCTTTGTCGTTTGTATGTGAATGATGATTAATTCAATGCAAAGCCTCTCCTCCCAACTACCCTTTCAGATCAAGTAGATTCGGACAAGCATAAGCAGATTTCGCACAAACAACACACCCTCTTTCTATGATTGGAACAAGAAGAAAAAGAAAACAAATAATAGTAAAGAAAATCAAGAATCTCAAACAAAAGAAAGATGCTAAGAAAAAATGACCTCAAAGAACCAAATGAGATGATTCACAGATTTCTGATGCCCTTCACCAGAGTTCCCGCTCAATCAGATAAGAGAAAAGAAAGTAGTGGATTGATTCCAAGTTCTCAACAGTAGAAAAACTAAAAATAAGGAAGAAGGTCACAAAATATGAACAGAAAAGTGCTTATTTCTCAGAAATCAGAGTGTCAAAGGTCAAGAGGAAGAAGTATTGAAGCACAAAGAAGCTGAGCAAGTGAAAAAACAAAGACTGGACTTCAGAAAAGACAAATATGGAAGGTTTTTTTGCAGAGGAAAGGTTGTCGCTCTAGTGTAAGGTGCACTAGAGAGTTATAATGATCTGTCTAAGACCTTCAGGGAGTGTTGGCACTCTAATAACAAGGAAAGGGAGCGTCGGGATTCCACAGCTCAGAAAATTGTCCAAAAAACCTCAAAACTCAGTTAAACTTTGAAAATCAAGATGAATGTGATGGGATAAGGATTCAATCAGCATATGAAATCAAACATACGGGGTGAACACGGTCTAAAAATAACAAAGGTTAATACAAGGTCTGTGAGGAAAACCAAAACTGAAAGTTTTAATTCGTCCCTAGTGGAGTCGCCAATTTCTGTTGCAGGAAAATCTCCCTGCGGACAGGTAGATCTCCTCTTGAGGGCTAGACTCTTAAATTTTAAGATAGAAGGTGCTTAACATGGACACTGACTTCCTTTTAGATCTATATAAACTAATGTGTTATGAGGAAGGAGAAAAGAAGTACCTTTTTACCGGTGTTTGTCCATGCACAGACTGCGTTGAGCTCCAATCTTAAACTCCTTGATAAGCCTTGTATACAAACAAAGATACAACCGACTTCCTACTCTACTGATATTAGCTTGAAATAGATCTATCTATTAGAGAAAATTTCATGTGAGATCAAACACAGACTTGAAAGAAACAAGCCAAGCATATTATATTAATGAGAACAACAATGAAGAAAACTTACAACCATAGATGTGAGTGTAGCAGCTTCATCAAGTTCCCCTTGTCCAAACCCTTTCTTAAACAGT
>JZKD02S1675285.1:240560-253158 GCA_000966675.3 Picea glauca
TCATGAGATCATAAGTTTGGTATAATTCTCAATCTCCATTCCCCCCTTCCTCCATGGAAATCCCTCATTATATAATATTTGGAGACTTAACCACCATGGAGAGGATCTCTCATCATATCCACTAATAAAGGGATCTCTAAGATATTTAGGGAGAAAATATATCTTAAGGATTTTAGGGAGGAAATATCTCTCAAGGATTTTAAGGAGGAAATATTTCAACCATCCATGAGATCCTCCACCTTCCCTAAAAAATAGGAAACCAAATGTGATGTGGATTCTCACACTTAATTACTTTCTTTTTCATGAATATTAATAATAATTCATCTTCACTTGATTCTCACACTTAATCAATTTCTTTTCCATGATTATTAATAATAATTCATGTGTACTTAGTATTTTTTCCTTCATGTAATATATCCCTCCTCCACATTGACTAGGGATTGTGACATAGGTTATTCCATGGTGTCAAAGTGTATGAGACACTTATATGACATTTTATGACACTTAGGGTGAAGTACCTAGGTGTGCAAATTTCATGTGTAACACTTAGATCTCTTTACCTTAGTCTCTCCTTCATATACATTTTTAAATTTATCCCATATTTCTTTTGCTGATGCACAATGCATAACTTTAACAAATTCTGACCCTGCTAGACCTCCTAGTATTGCATATATAGCTTTGGAATTAATCTCATAGAGTCTCTTACCTGTAGCATCTATTGGAATGGTTGTTGGGACTTTATATTCATTTAGTGCAGTCTGCCATATATCTACTCCTTGAGTTTGTAAAAATAACTTCATCCTGATACTCCAAAAAGAATAATTATGACCATCAAACAAAGGCAATCCATGTTTTGTAAATTCTGATTTCTTATCCATTATGAATGATCAAAAAATTCCAGTGGTTAAACTGATATCTTGAAGTAATCGGCTCTGATACCAATTGTTGTACAGGATAAGTCGGCTGAGAGGGGGGGGGGTGAATCAGTTGTATAAAATTTCTTTCATTTTATAAGAAGATTACTTATTAATAAATAAATCATGCCTTTAACATTTAACTTGCAGTAATACATTTAACCAATAAATATACAATCACATAAATGAAACAATGACACAGTGATTATTCATGAGGAAACCCAAAAGGGAAAAACCTCTTCTTCTTATGAATGAAAGGAAAGCTCCAAATCATCTTTACATTCTTATTTTATCTGAGCTACAACCCAGATGAAGCTGCTACCTCTATTTCTTCAGCACCTACTGAATGGAAGCTACAACTCCCAGATGTACAAGCACCAACTTGTATAGGAGACTTTTATAGTCTCCCCTTGCTCCTCCCTACCACCCTGGATTCCTTCTCTGTCACTAAGAAACTGCAAACCAACTATTTATCTTCTCTGGCAAAAGATTTATCATTCAATTCTTATATGTTTATATAATCATATCAAAATCCATTCTTCTGCCCTTGATCTCTGCTATATCTTCATCATTTCTTCTCACTGTCCCTATATGATTTTATTTTGGTTTTATATTCATTTACAGAAATGAATTTTACCTTAGATCTATGACTGTACCATTAATTCCAAACGCACCAACATTCATCTCACCCAATTTTACTTATTTCTACCCTATACATTCAGAGCATACACTCGAACCCTCTAGCTTCGAAGATTCAGTTACAATAACTGAATAACTACCTTACAGTGATTATTATTGGTCAAGGCATCAAGACGAACAATATCGACATGATCAATTTAAACATTTAACCAGCATCGTTCGATGAACATACATATGTTTTAATTTTTCAACATAGAATAACCCTTGAGTTCTTTGGCAAACCACTTGTGCTAACCCATATGTCCATTGGCCGTGACCACAGGTTAATCAAAATGCATTTCTCATTTCGCATTTCAGCAATTTGGCAATCCTGTGTCGAATATTCTTGACACTTCAAGTTACAAAACCCCAAAATAGAGCTTAGCTTCATGCTAGATCCTCCCTCTCACATGACCATGGTGGTAACCACTGCCTACACCAAAAAGGTATTTTAGCATTTCACATTTTGGTGTTTCGGCATTTCTTGTGATGAAGTGTTTCAATACTCCAAGTCACGAACCCCGAAATTTCTGGCATCTCACATTTCATCATTTCGGCATTTCTCATTTCGGCGTTTCAACGTTTCTGTGATGAAGTGTTTCGACACTCCAAGTCATGAACCTCGAAATGATCTGACGGCTTCACATTTGATCTGGCAGACATAGATCAGACGGTTCTCGTTAACTTCTCGAGGACAGATCAACAGTCATATACAACTCTTATATTACTCCTCCAATGCTTAATCCAATGGATATGACTTAATCATTGATCGAGATGGATGACTGTCGTGGTTTCAGTATTTTGGTATTCAACACTTTGTGATGTTGAAGTTTTTGTTTACCATGCAAAAATCCTGAAATAGAAACTCCCAGAATCATGTGACATGTGTACCTTTCGGTATTTCAACATTCGGGACTTCGTGATGTTGGATTTTTTGCTTACCATGCAAAAATCCTGAAATAGAAACTCTCAGAGTGACAATCTCTGAAATTTATGATCTCCGAAATTCAATCTGTTCCTGTGCAAACTGATCCATGGTGCCTATGCAAATTGACCAAAAAAATCCCCCTTTGTCATTTTAAAGTTTGACATTAATGAAAAAAACAAGTCCTGTGCAAACTGTGCAAGCTACAATTCCTGCCAACAAAATTCCCATCAATTCTCTCACCTGGAGAGAGTTTCTCACGGGCCTGACAACCCACCTTTTCTATCCACAAGCCTGACAACCTACCTCTTCAAATCCACATGCCTAACAATGCACTTCTTCATTGCAAGGCCTAGGTACTGGCTTAGGTGAAGGCATCGACATAATTCAGGTATGGAACAAGTGATGGAAGCACCCACGTTCAGGCAAGGAACTGGGATGGAAGCAATAAAATTTGGGTAGGGAATAGTATTGGCATGGGTATGGGAAAGTACTATCTTGGGTAAGGTGCAAGTATGCTACTCGTGACAAAGAGGTACTGCATACATATCCAAGAGTGAATGAAGGATGAAGACGTCGAATGATGGAGACAATGGTTGAATGAATCGTGAATGCGATAGTGAATGGGAGAATCCCCCCCAAGAATGATGCGATTTTCCAAATATATTTGCATGTCCCCTAACAGACAGTTTTCATCATGAATCTTCATGAGTTCCACTTGTAATTCATTCCTTTTCCAAAGGAACTTAGGATAACATGAGTTATATCCAAACCTTAGTCTTTTAGGAATAATATTATAATATTCCCTTGGATATAATCCCTCTAGATTAACCCCTTTCCTAGGCTCTTAGCTCCCTCTTTCCCTTCCTAGTGGATATTGGTCCCCCATACTCTTTTATCATGGTTGGTCTCCATGCAATGATGTATTTTATTAATGGTATGAGTGTTTAAATATACAAAAATAGGCTCACTAGCCTTTAGCATCTAGGCTCTCCAACCTAATAATCACATAAGCCTTCTGGCATATAATAACATGTCTCACTAACCTATAAAACATATTTGCATTCATATTTACAACTGGGGCTTGGTCTTGGGGTGTTAAATCCCCCTCCCTTTATTTATGCACTGTCCTCAGTGCATTATATACAATGCACAATTCAAAATTCTTCAGAAAGATCGAAGCCTTTGATATTGGAAGCTTGTTATCCACCTGGTGCTCTACTTTCAAGCACCAATTCTTGTATTCATACTGTAGCTGGAAGTCATTTTCTCTGTTCCATAGATATGCTTCGGGAAATAATTTATCTCATTGTTCCTTATTACATGATTCAATTAAACCTCATTTAAAGCACTGACTAGCTATAGAACCACGACATTCCACTCAACCTTAAATAACACTTTTGATAAACTCTAAAAAATGGATCACCCTCAAGCAGGGTCTATGAATCTACCAAGGAAAAGGATTCCCAAGATAACCATGGTCCACAATCAATACCAACATGGTCTAGGACAAAGTACCAAACCTCAACAACACTCCAACCAACAATCTCTCATTCCCCATCAACCTGCATAACCCAAGGTAGTGTTCCCCCTTCTCTGCACTACGGTCCCTTGGGATTCACCCCTACCTTTTCAGGCTCCATCATAATTCAATCAATAAGTCTCAGAGCACCATGGCTCCAGGATTTCTAGCTTCCATCAGAGGTCTCCAAGTACCCTCCAGACCTCATACCAGGGAACCTATCCACACTCTTCTCCCTCTAGGGCTCCAGCCTTCTCCAAGGAAACCCAAGGAGAAGTGTACACACACCTAGATCCACCTGGAATCCATAGGGTAATATCCATAGTCTCCAATCAAGATATTCCCCCGAGCTATTCTTGTAATCATCATTCCAACTTTGATCAATATTATCTAATCTGTATCACACACATACAATTATTATGAGAGAACATTATAAACAATTCATTTAGAAACTCAAACTTATTTCATAAGGAATTCAACTTTTCCCAAAAATATGAAATTCTATCTCATAAGTTTTCATGGTTGTTGCAATAGTACAATGCAGTCTTCCTTATGTCTTTTAGCAAGCACCATGCTGAATACCACTTTTCCTACAACGCTTCCATCTTGCATTCATCCACCATATTATCAGTATTTCGTGTACAATATATTTTCATTGCAATATGTTCCAAAACCTTACAAAGTGATCTTATAATTGTCTACACTTATCAATTCAATCGCAACTATCAAACAATTTATTAACTAGAATGAATTATCATTCTTTGCATAGGAATTTTCAAGACTTATAGTTACCTTTTCCTAGAAATTATTATTTTGTTTCATGAACAAAAAATTCATGTAGTCAATGCTCATGTGACTACTTGACTTGAAACTTTCATGTTGAAATGTCTAACAACTCCTAAAATGTTCTCAACTCCATGAGTTAGTAACATTTCAGTCGTTAGTATAATTATTTCCATTAGATAACATATATGCATGCATTCATAAAACAAAATGCATTCCAACATAACAATTCTATCTTGCATAAGTGCAACTCTACTACTTACTATGCATTAGTGCAACTCTCAATGCACCTTTGCTTTGATTTTCATAATTCTCTATATCTAATTCATGTATCTCACCATTGGTAAATTGGAAGTCTGGCCAATGCCTTGACACATTCTCCATAACTTCCTATTTTCTTCTCAATTATTTGGATTCCTTTTTTTTTCAATGTGAACACTACACTAAGAATATAATTCTATGGTGTTCATTAGTGTTAGCAAAAAAGTTGCAATCCAAGTATTATTTAAAGGTAGGAATTTCATTGGATATTATGTGGTACATAGCCTTTCCATAACCATATCTTTCCATAACCAACCATATCATGGTCTCATACATGACTATATTTTCTGACATCCATTCCTATAATAGGTTCATACCTTTTATTGCTTTGGTTATTAGCTCATAACCAATTAACATGAAATGTCGTGATGTCAGTGTGTGCATTCAAAAGATAAAAATATTTTATAATTATTACAAGCCTCCAACTTTTACCACACCTAGTGGTATTTTATTCACATTAATGCATAATGTGATTTTATAAAATAACTCTGGTTGAGGAAATTCTTACCTAAATTCCCTTCAACAATTATGCAACATAATTTTATAAATACATACCTGCATAACTTCCATTAAATGAATTTAATGCTACCTTATTAGCTGACGACATTAGAAAATCCCATGAATCTTTTATCAGTCTTATAATCAACACTCCAACTTTATGTTTCTTCCTTCCACATGCAACACCATCAATAGCAGCACTTGCAAACATGCAAGAATTATCTCTTTGTTGTATGCACTAATAATGCATCATTAGCATGCTCCTAATTGTATTTGCATGTCAGTTTCTTGTACTATGTATGGTTGTCCAATAGGCCATAACATAATTGTTTCTACAATAATTGCAACAACTTCTTTCTCCTTGTATCACTTTTCTTTGCTAGTGCTAGAAGTCTTCAATTCTTCCCAGATTCCTGAATCTTCCTGTTCTCTCACTATAATCACTTCAATTTTTTTAGCCATGTACTATGCTGATATTAACCCTCAATATTCATTTATTTCTTGGATCCATCTAACCCAACTCACACTTGGACAAATTATAATTCCAATCATGTTGTCTTATAGAATTGCGATCTTCAACATCCATTTACATTTCAGGACTGAATTACTTCAGTCCTTTCCTAACTGAATACTTTAGAACTTAATGTTTCTTGAACCATTCTCTTATGTTTTCTTAGCCACCTAGCCTCAAATTTGAATTGCGTAGCCAATCTACAACATACTATAAGGATGCACTTATGCTTCCTTCTCCAACTCCATAGAATTAACTGGAAGTAATTAACACTACTTTTAAATGTCATCATAATTTCCAGTGATACTTCCATCCTCCAGGAATGTCACTCATGGATCTATTCTACTTGAGATGGATTCTTGTCAAGTACCATCTCTTTTTCTTTCTTTACCAAGAGTAGAACCATTTTCTTCTTCATGGTTCCTTATTTATTTTTGTTTTAGAAATTCAATTCATTTTTAAGTTCTTCTTGACTTCATATCTCCATGCTATTGTGGAAATACCTTCAACACTTTTGGAATGCATCAAGAGTCCTCTATTATTTTTGTTGTCCCCACTGGAGTGTTTTCATGCATCCCTATTAACCTGATATCTACCTCATGATTGCTTATTCCATTATCTTAAGATGTTCGAGGACTTGACTCCATCATGGAATCTTTCTTGTCTACGTTGCATACTTGTAACCATATATTGTGTTGATATTAATTTTCAACATCTCACTATTACTTGGATCCCTCTGATCCAAATCCTACATGACCAAATTACATTTCCGATCATGCTCTCTAATTAACCTTGAATATTTAACACCAATTTCTTTCTTCAAGAAACTCATTTAAATTTTCCTTCACTGAACATATCAACACTTGTATTTTCTTAATGAACCATTACTTTCTCCTGTCATGACCCATCTGATTTGAGACTGACATGAATAATCAACTTCTATCATGCCATATTGATTCCTTTCATACCATTCTTCCACTGCACACTCTTATAGCAATAATGGAGGTGTTATCTCCAAATTGTAGGACTGATCCTTGGAGATGTTACATCTTATATCCAAATATAATCCTTCCTTCTCTTTATCAGAAAAATAACATTTTAACCTATCAATATTTTAGAGAAGATATGCCCACACTCTACTACCTTATCTGTACATTGGCATCCTTAGAGCGAATGGAATTTCACTACATCATTCACTAAATGAGTTACTCTTATACAAAAATTCCATTGAGCACTCTGATTAACATGAGTGGATTTCTTGTAGTGGATTCCCAAAACTTTATGGTTGTACCTAGATTCATATATTAACATTCTTTAGTATAGACCTTTGATCATCTTGTGGAATATTCTTGACATAACATTATGTCCTCAAGTTCCTCAACTCCTTCTTGATACCAGGTCCAAACTCTTTCATATTCTATAAATCCATCCTTCCTTATTGCCATGCTTTTTATCTCCATATGAACATATTGTACATCAATTATCATGTATTACGGATGGCTTTCCCCACCTAGCATTCAACATTTGATGTACAATTTTTTCATCCAGAATGTTTTCTCCAAACAAGAATTTCATTAGGGTTTTCCATGTTGCTTATTATACCCAAATTATGATCCAATAACTTCTTAAAGATCCCAAATGTAAAATGAAGAACTATATATGTCCTTCTTTCTTATATCTGTAGACATCTCTAGCATTTTGTTTTTCTATTTAAATTGTAACCATAACATCAAAAAGCAGACATACACCAAATTGTTTTAGCTAGAACAACAATATACAATTTT
This sequence comes from Picea glauca, assembly GCA_000966675.3. Taxonomy (NCBI): domain Eukaryota; kingdom Viridiplantae; phylum Streptophyta; class Pinopsida; order Pinales; family Pinaceae; genus Picea; species Picea glauca. Next base: position 248,497 of record JZKD02S1675285.1, read on the forward strand.
GGTAACATATGCACAATTTTTCCTTTTATGGTCACTAGAAATATTCTTTCTTACTTCCTGTAATATAAGATTCCAAATTCTCCATTATGGGTAAATACATGGAATCCTCTTTCTAAGATCTTTTCAATGACTACTTCCTTTCTCAATTCTGAGTCTTGAGCAACAAATTATGGTCATTTGAATATTGTCCTTTCTGTGAGGGAAATCCTTGTACAGGTGATCTTCTTCATAAGCCAAATTAGCTCTGGGAATTTGTGTTGAATCCTCTCTTAAGGCTCACTATTGTAGGAAAATTCCCCCGTGGAAAGGTGAATGTCCTCTTGGATATTAGACCCCTATGACCAAGACAAAAAATGATAACATTGAACAATGACATTCCTTTAAATGTAGCTAAACTATTCAAAGGAAAAGAGGAAGAAAACATGAGTACCTTTTTATGAAGTTTTTCCTTTCTTGGTCCAGGTTGAGCTTGATATTCAAGCCCTTTAATGAGTTATGTAATTCAATAGACAACAAAGACAATGCATGCTTCCTATTCTACCAAGATTAGTTTAAACTAGATTTATCAAGAAGAGACAAGCCCATGCAAATATACACAAAATTGAAGGAAACAAGCCAAGAATATATATTAATGAGAACATAACAAGGTGCTTACAATATGTAGATGTAGATGCAATATCCTCACCAAGTCCTCCTTGTCCAACCCCTTGCTCAAAATATCGACAATCAGAATGACAATACTTTTCACGGATATTCTCTCGTTTTCACCATGAGAATGCCTCTTTATATAGTCTTTGAGAGACTCAACCACCTTATCCATTCTTGGGATAATTTAAGGATATGACTCTATCAGTTGTGGGATTTCCGTTAGACCCAGCCTTTAACTGGGATTCAAGAAAAACTGACTCGGATGCTTCTTAGATGTCCTTAGAGATAAGGGGAATTATTCCCCAAGCTTCTCTCAATAGATCGACACTCCCTCAAAGTTGGCCACAGAGCATTATAGCACTCCCTGCTAAGAGGACAAGGAGCGTTAGTGCACCCTGCAAGTGGAAAGGGGAGCGCTGATCTCTAGAAATATTTTTAAGATTGTTATTCTCCAAGGTAAAATCTTGTAAATGTTTCCAAATGACATGTTTTCCTATTCTAACAAGTCCTAGAGGATGTCCCAAGTGTTCTTATGATGTCGTCCATAATGCGACACGTGTAGGATGAAAATATGACTTTTGCGACACTTGCGACAATGACAATGAGACATTATCAAAGTGAGGAATTTTGATGTGTAACAGATTGCCCCCCAAAGTGCAAGGTTAGAAGATGGAAATTGATGACTGAAGTGCTTTTTATGCTTTCAAAGAAAGGGTATGGAGTCAGAGAACCTGGTAGAAGCTGGAAAAAACCATAAAAAAAAAATTATGATATGTTTCAAACCCAAGTCAAGCATACCTATGCTTGAGTGATAAAGGACTTTAATGTATGGCCACCACCAAATACACTGCGGATCCAAAGTCATATTGACTTAAGGGTATAGCCACCAAAGATACAATGTGGATCTATACCTCCATGACATGAACTAATCGTAGCCATGGGAAATACACAGTGGATCTATGAAATGACAAAACATAGCCACGAACCAATAGAAAGTGGATATATGTGACAATAAACATATCAACATGCTCAAATGATCTCCTTTCACAGCCTGGGTAAAGTAGATATCAGAGTGAACACTCTATTAGCACTCTTTAAATCTATTTGGCTAATAAACAGATGAAGGAGGTAACTATTTCAAACAACTTTGAGACCTAAAAGTAGCCTTTTGGACCTGGAAAGGGCTCTCTCGGGAGACACTGTCTCAATGTTGTCTCAGCGCAAGGTATGGCCTTAAATCTATTGGCTAGATTTAACACCTTTGAAATAATGGGTTCTGGTTATATTGGTGCAAGAGAGTAAGACCTTGGGCTATGGAGTTAGTTTGATAAAACGATAGAAACAAATGACTTGGTGACTGAACTTGAGAGGATAAAGGCTAAAAAAACAATAGTCTTCAGTGTAAAATCATTGTGTGATATGGGGAGAAAAAACAAAAAGAAACTCAGAGCACCACTGAGGATGAATTTGAAGTTTAACTTAGAGGAAAACGTTTTTTCTAAATGGCGTGAATCCCAAGGCACTGTGCAGTGAATCCCAGGTTCGAAAATACGTTCCTATTTAGAAAAAAATAGATATGAATAAAGAGTACAAGAAGTATGTATGCAAATAAAGGAAACAATACATCCAATTGCTACAATTAGAATATTTTCATCAAAGATTTAGTACTTTTTCATTAAATTTTGATCGGACTCGAACTACATTCAAGAGACACTGTCTATACTAATTTTTCTAACCAACTTGGATTACATTGAAAACATAAAATATATAGGCAAAGGTGCCACTTGGGATGCACTTCTCTCTATCTAATATCCCTAGAATGTAGGAAACTAGCCTTCCTCTGTTCCATGACCTTTCGTATGACCTATTTCCAAAAATAGAAAACAATTGTGTTTCGCTGCATCCTGACCCTTGTTTCTTGTTGCAAGTGTTCGGTTTCAGCAAGATCGTCTTGTAGGGGAGAGTGATGTGTCATTGTCTCTTTCATATTTCCACCATATAATGTAATGGCCCCGCTTCCGGTCACCTTCTCATTTGTTAGGGAGCATACATGGCGATTGACTGCAGACTATCGCAGTGATTAAAAAACTGACAAAAAATGTCTAAGGACGATGTTTGCTTCAAAAATTTCAAGATCTGCTCCATGTTTGAAAATACAAGAGATGAATTCGGTTAATCCTCTTTCTTCTGCACGCTGGCGAGGTCCATGTGGACATTCTCCCCGACCACTTCACGTTCTCTGGGGTGTTTCGCATTCCTTTATTCTGACATTGTTTGTGCTTCACGCAGCTGCATGATTGTATCCTACACCTCCCGAAGCTATCTCTTTAGCCACATCATGTTCCCTTTGCAACCTTGTGATGATGACACTTCAAGGTTATTTTTTGCCAACTATCATATTAGCTCTCTATTTTCTTGGTAAAGTTTGGTGATGGTGAGTTACACCTATTTCAGCTGCTAGGATGGTTCTCAAAAATTAGTTCCCATGGCATCTGTCCTCCTCATTCTATCCCCACTTTCCCAACTTGTGCCTTCGACAGGCTCTAGCCAAATAGTGCGCATAAGCAATTTCTCAGCAATCCATCTTACGCGCGGCTCGTCTTGAACTTGGGTTTCCCCAGCTTCTATGTTCTTTCACATTCTGCCCCTTCTCCAAGGTATCTTCTGATGGGAAGGTAGAGCTTCCAACATCTTTCCTTCCAGCACAACTTCTTCCACTCCGACCTCTGCATGGTGTGATATCATCATTTCGGGTAGAGGGAAGTCTCCCTTTGAAACCTTGGGAATGCCCGCTATGAGTAAGAACAAGTCCTAGTTGCTTTAAGGTTCAATCCTGGCACTTCTATTACTCTGCACACCCTGTATTATTTTTAGAGGGTTTTCCATGGTGCAACACCTATCCTCCTTATGCGTAGTGGACTTGGAAAGGGCCCAAAATGGAAAAACTCGATCAGTCTGGGCTCGTGAGAAAACTACAAACAATGCATAAGCTTGGCTGGTGAATAGAATGCATGAAGAGATTCCTAAATTTATAACAAAGCAGGTGTGAGGTGGAAACATGTCAAGGGACACTGAATTCATGGCGACTGGATAATTTGAATTGAACTACAGATTTTCCATAGCACATTTGCGCGTGTGGAGTGCAGACTGATAAGGGCTGCAAGGCATATGTGATATGAATGTCGTTATTTTTCATTCTTACAACCTTCATAATGAGTCGATGATGGCCATTGCACTTGCTTATGTGACTTTTATTAAAAACTTTCCTCAACCTGGGGTACGTAGAAAACTCCCTCTTGACAGGACCCAACTCTTTGGGAAACATACTTGTACTATTTACACATGTTTTGACTTTGACATCCGTTCCCAATTCCAAGGGACAATCGGCCACCTGCTGACTTTGACCCCTTTGTTTTTACGTACCGGACCTCACATAATTTGACACACAGGCTATAACTCGACTATTACCCACTCTAATTGAATATAAAAAATGGCGGTACTAACACACTCAACCGAGGGTCTTCATCCCAATCCTGTTGTGGTACAAATCTAGCCATGTGAAAAGATGCTTTGATGTCGAACATGGTAGAAACCACTTGATTACTGGTCATTGAGGTAAATCGTTAACAAGTGTGAGGGAAATCACCAGTGATGTCAATGACTCCCAAGTTACCCTAGTACAATCCAACAGATGTGAATAGATGAGTTGAAGTTGAACATTCATGGAATAATCCAATCATAAGTCAATGATGTAAACCTGGTGTCAAAGGTGAGGAGACCTGCCATTGAGGTGTGAAAGTCCCAAGGTACTAACTGGTTTCTAAGTCAAATTTCCTGGGTAATGTGTTGAAGTCGATAGGAAAATATTTGTCGAAGGAGGTCCTTGATGTATCCCTCATCAATGTTAAGAACCAAACATCAATATAGCATATAAAAACCTCAGGAAAAGTACTCAACGCCTTGAAAAAGAGATAATTTCAGATAATAAGCCTCTTCGAGGGGGAAACCTCCTTT
>JZKD02S1675285.1:253168-267015 GCA_000966675.3 Picea glauca
GATCCAAAATATAATTTTCTAGTGAATCTGAAGTTGTGTTGAGTTCTCTTGGTATGTGTCTATATTCTATAAATTCAAAAAATCTCTCAAGACAACGAACTCATAGGTGGAGACGCAATATGATAGGGTTGTGAATGGAATAGACTCGATTAAGCTAACAAACCACGAGTTGAGAGTATAGGTTAATGATTATACAAGATATACCTAGGGAGGAGGCCTCAATTAAAATTCCAATGACAACATGATATTCTGCCATGTTATTGGTTGTTGATACTAGGAAAATGCCTCCTGAACTCACCAATTCATTAGAGTGGTAAATGAACCAAGATGCAAAAGCAATGTTCTGGGTGTGTTGATTAGCGCCATCTGCAAAACTGATAAAGATAGGAAAGGGAGATTTCATTTGTGCACGTAATCACAAGACAAAGTATAAGCGGATAAAAAAAAACTCGTACATGCAAGAGAAAAAGACACACCAAAAAAAAAATATAGTACAATAGTGTACAAAGCACACATACTAGATGTTCTATGCATAGTACTTCTTAAGGTAAATTCCATTCCAAGGTTCACCAAGACATATTCCATCTTAGTCAACTAGCTCATAGGCACCTCTATGTAATACACATTTTACGATATAGGGTCCATGCCACATAGGTTCTAACTTTCATGTCCCTAGCTTATCACGATCTTGGTCATAAATGAGGACTAGGTCTTCTTCTGTGAAAGTACAAGGTTGAATGTATTTTTCATATTGACTCTTCATTCATTTTTTATCCATCTCATTAACAAGAGAAACATCGCGACGTGTTTCGTCCAACTTAGTCAGATATAGTAATCGTTCCTCTTTAGCAGAGGTGTGAGGAAAAAGTTCTACGGTGAGTTTCAATGAAGGAATTTCACACTTGATTGTTAATACTGCTTCAACGCCATATACCAACTGGAAAGGAGTGAATCCAGTTGCATTTTTCACTGAGGTGTGGTAAGCCTAGAGGGAGGAGAAGAGTTGTAAGTGCCAAGAAGTTTTGTCTTCCCCTACCATGCATTGGATCATGGTTTTAAGGACTTTGTTGATAGCTTCAACTTATTTGTTTTCTTGAGGATAGTAGGGGGATGAGTTTTCATGGTGAAAACCCAACTTAACATGTAACTCACTCATCATCTAGTTTTGAAAATGTGAACCCTGATCAATGAAAATGGATTGTGCAACACGAAAGCGAGTGATGATGTGGTTAAATATGAAGAGAGTTGTAGTACGACCATCATTAAGAAAATTAGGCATATTCTCATCCCATTTTGTGAAATAATCAACGGAAACCATGATATAACTATGCCCCCGGGATGAGGTAGGCTTACATTGCATAAAGTTAATGCCCCATTTTTCAAAGGGGTCAGTGGAGAAAATAGGATGCAACAAAGCAGGGTGGGTGCATTCATTTTTATGAAAAAATTGGCAGTTTGGGCATCTTTTGAGAGCCTCATTACAATCTTTGAAGATGGAGGGCCAAATTTAACCGACACGTAAGTTTTTTTGAGTTTTAACCATCCAATAAAGGTGACCTCTAGAAGCTCCAAGGTGACAGTCATTTAGAACACATTCAACCTCATCATGAGTTAAACAACATCATAGGATAGTGTCAATACCATGATGATACAAAGTGTCACCGATGATAAGGTAGCGTTTAGAATGGTGGTGAATACAACGATGTTCTTCACGAGAGATATTGGATTGAAAATATTGGGTTTGAAGATAGAGAAGGATATCTCCATACCAAGGGTTAGACGTGCTAATGAGGAACAAATATTCATCAAGAAGAGAATCATTAGGCTTAGTGTCTTCATCAGCATGGGGAAGATCACAGATAAGTTACGCAAAAACCAAGAACCTTTTAGCTTTCGATTTGGCGAAATCGAGGTTGAATTCCTAAAGAATAACAATCCATTTGGAATATTTTCCCCCAAGGAATTGATGTGTCATAATATGATACATGGGGTTTGAGTCCGCAATGACCGTGGTAGTGCGGAACATGATGTAATGGAGAAATCTCTGAACGATAATGACGGCTGCCAGAGACAAATTTTCAACATGTGAATATCAGAGCATAGGACTATATAGACTCTTGATCAGATAGTATATCACATGTTCGTCACTGTTAGGGTCCTCTTGAACTAACACAATAGTGATAGTGGAAGTAGAGGTTGCCAAATAAAGGATATAGTCTTGTGCATAATTCAGAGGATGCAAAAGGGGTGTATGAGTCAATGCATGCTTACTAGCATTGAAAGATAATTGATAAGTGCCATCCCATATGAAACGAGTGTCTTTATGCAACAATCACATAAATCCTTTAGTAATCTCGGCGTAATTGCATATAAAACGACGAAGAAAGTTTTTTTTCCCTTGCAAAATTTGTAGTTGGGTTAGATTGTTGGGAGGAGGTAAAGCAATAATATCTTTGATTTTTAAGGGATCCACCCTAATCCCATCTTTGGAGACAACGAAACCAAGGAGTCGACCTGATTCAATAATGAAGATGTATTTTTGGGGGTTCAAACATATACGGTGGAACCGACATCAAAGAAAAATGGCCCATAAATGACCAATATGGTCTAATCGATTAGATGAATGGGGAGATAAATCATCAAGATAGGGTTCTGCAATATGTTTGATATCGTGGAAATCATACAATATGGACCGCTAGAACGTAGCACCAATATTTTTTTGACCGAAAGGTAGTTTTTGATAAGCGAATGTTCCCCCTAGGAAGATGAAGGTTTTCTTATGTTGATCAATGTGTAGAATGTCAATCTGGTTATATCCTAAAAATCTATCCATGAAAGAAAAAATAACATTGCCAATGCAATTATCAATGATTTGGTCGATGAAGGGTGTGGGATAATTGTCTTTTGGAAAATCCTTGTTAATATCCCTATAATTGACGCAAACATGAATGGTTCCTTGTTTTTTAGTAACCAAAACAATGCTAGAAACCCATTTCGTCAAGGGGACAGGATAGATAAAGACAGATTTTAACAATTTTTCAAATTCTTCCTTTATGGTCACGGTTTTCTTAGGATGAACTAGGCGAAGTTTTTGTCGCACAAGTTTAAATCCTGGGTAAGTTTTTATTTCATGCACAACATTCGAAGGATCGATCTTGGGAATTTCCTCGTAGCTCCAAGCGAAGACATCGAAGAATCCTTTAAATAAAGTGGTGTAAGATGCCAGTTCCTCAGGTGAACAATTTCCACAATACCTTCTTTGATCGAGATATCAATAGCAACGGTAGAAGAGATGTTGCCTGAATTTCCCTCGGAAGTAGTATTTTGGGTAAGTATAGGATATTGGGGAGAATCAATGACATTGAGGGGGAAGATAGAGTGTATGTATTCCTGAATTTCATCTAGACTAGGAAGAAAATATGATCGATGATGGTTGTCATCCCAAGGTACCACATTGATACTAAGCATTTCCTTAATGGATTCGTCTGATGGGAAAATCTCTGAGATGCAGTCAAAAGCACAGGACAAGGAATTCAACCAAGATGGCAATGAATAAGTGTTGGATTCCAATAGATGTTGGTCATCTGAGGAGTGAGAGGTATATTGGATAGCATCGTATGAAGCCTCAGCTGGACTAAGTGGCATAGCGTCACCTAGTGCGTTAAATTATAACGAACTAGGCACAACCCAAGGATCAAATGATTCTAGAGACTAATAGGCCATAGTCGAAATCATATTGGTTTTGGCAATATGTTGTGTGATGGGAGGAAGTGGTGCAGGGAAATTACCAATGAGGTAATAATATTTTAAAATACCTACACCAACACTTTCATAAGTGATCTCACTATCTCCCAAGAAAGGAATATTTTTGGTGGCAGGAGTGTAAGTGTCGGGTGTGCAGTAATCTAACTGGTCGATAGTGACAATTTTACCTCGATGAGGGAATTGTACACATTGAAACACTGATGAAGCAAAAAAAATCATGGAATAAAACCAAATTCTTCCTAATAACAAGTTGTAATCAAGGAGAGCATTGACTACCTCTACATTGACATAGACAGTCTTACCCCCCAACTAAATGACTAAGGACTGCAAGAGTCCGTGAGGATGAAAACCTCACATGTCGAATGCTCATAACAATGTAGGGGATTGGTTAAGCATAGGTTATTTTAATCCTTTCCAATAAGATAACAACATGCCACAAGTGGAAGCTACCTCATCCAATATGGTGCGATGAATGTGTTGGTTATGAACAACGACATCAATTTGAAAATAAAGTTGGTGAGAAAGGCGTGACTTGAATTTTTCTAGGCTAAACGTGATATTAGTTGATGACTTAGGATCAATGGCACCGATGTCATCCAAGACTGTTCTATGTTGACTTGGGAATTGCTATAGAAATTCAAGAGTAGACATAGCACATGATTCTTAAGCCAAATCTTCAACAATGTTGTAGTTTTGGGCAGCATGTGAGCTAGGATTAAAAGTGGCCTTGCGAATAGTGCTCTTGGGAGGGTGTAAAATAGAGTCAAAAGTATGTTTCTCTATCTGAAGTGACCCAAATGGAGGACTAACAGATTCAGGAGATGAATCTGATGGGGTACCGTTAGTGACCTTTTATTTATCATGTTTAGCCATAGCATCATACATGGTGGTGCGAGTGGTTAAATCAATCCCATTGAACATATACATATGAGCACTTTTTGAGGCTTCATCAATAGGAGGATGGCTGAAAATTCCCCCTATGGGAGGGGAAAGTGCTTGAGAAACCATGGATTTCTACTGAGGAAAATGTTGTGTTAACACGGCAGGTTGGGAATTCCCTTTGAAACGTTTTGCAACTTTGTCTTGATGTGGACAGTCTTAGGTGAAATGATCTTCACCACAAATAAGACATGTGAATTTTGGTTTTCGCTATGGTTTATTTTCAACAGTAGGGGGTGTATTTTGTGTTTTGGCATGTTCATTATTATTATTATTCTTTTTGGTTTTATTTTTTGTTTTCTTCTTACCCCCGAATTGTTGTGAAGAGGTATATTTAACTGCATTTACTTTAGAGATTTGAGTCGGGAGGGAGGTAGAGGAGAGTGAAGTCGAACTGGTAACAGGTGCAAAAATAGAGCGATTTATTGTTCCGGTTGATGGTGATGTATATTAGGTTTTGATGATACCTATAACCAAGGATGATTTTAGGGGATAAATTTCACTCATGGGATACTTTTTCATGGTTTTTCCCAAAAAATGATTCTCTATTCTAAAAATGATTCGCCCAAATTCTATAGGATAAAATTATTTTACCTTAAAAATCACCAAAATTTTATACAAACTATATAGAATCCTTAGAATACTTTTACAAAAATATCGTCGAACATTTATAGTTGGCATATGAAGGATTACTAAGATTCGCCAAGGTTTCTTCATTTTAAAATAAATTTCCATCCTTAAAATCATCCCTACCGATAATTTCATCCGCATGTACCGTAGAGGAAGGTTTGGATGGATCGGTAGGAGTACGGGTAGAATTTGTAATCAACTCATACAAAGTACTAGATTGGGATTAAACCAAGTCTAAGTACTGATCTTGGTAAATGGCTTCTTCCTCAGTGGCTACACCACCCATGGTAACTTCACGAGCAATCGAGGGTAAAAGAGATTTAGTAAACCACTCAGCCAATAGCCGGTCTGGAATGGTCTCTTTAATCAACCTTCATCGTCATCTCCACTAATGAATGTGATCAAAGATATGCATGGAGTTCGTTTAACAAAGGGAGGTTAAATGTTCAGTACCCATCTCATAACGAATGGGTAATTGAAAATGCTTGATAAAATCCATAGCGAGGGAGTTGAAATCTTGAAAAGAACCACGTTGAAGTTCAATGTACCATTTGGCTGCACAGCCCATGAGTGTGCACTGGAAGAGACACAAACGTATAGAATAATCCATCAATGAGTTTGAGGAACACCATAATGGAATGTCATCACACGTTTGTTTGGGTCTTCTCTAGGTTTACTGTCAAATTTGGGGATGTCAGAAGGTAATTTAGCAGAAATTACTAACCAAAAAGGAAAATGCAATATGGGATCATTTTTCAACCGAGACAAGTTTGGTAGATCTAGTGTGGAAAGAAAGGGAAATTGTCGGTTAACCTGAGGGTGATTCTAGTGTGGAATAGGGACACAAGTGGGGCCATAAACTAGTTGAGCTGGATAATTGTATCCAGTAGGCCCTCCCATATATGTTTGTTGTTGACCAATATAGGCAGGATTCGATGGTTATTGAGGAACGTTCATGAGTGGGGTGAAACTAGGTTGATTCTAAGGAGTATAAGTCGGTTGATTCAGTTGTGGGGGATAAATAGTTTTCCCTTGAGGAGGGTAAACAGTTTGTCCCTAAGGAGGGTAAATATTAACCCCTTGGGGAGGATAAACATTAGACCCTTGGGGAGGATAAGGTTGTTTTCCTTGAGGAACCCAGGTGGGATTTGGGACACCCAGATAAGGTTGTCCAAAATATAATCTGGAACGAACATGATTTGATACTCCTCCTTGTGGGATATGGTATGATTTCCCCCCATGGTAGGGTTGATTAAATGTACCTCCTTGAGGTACTCCCTAGTATGCTAAAGGGTTTCCGGAAAAATAGGGTTTCCCTCTTGCTATAGGTTGATTTACAATTGTGGTTTGACTAGTAAAGGGGGATTGTCCTTTGGAAGGAACATGCAAAGGTGGTTGTCCCCCGAGAGGGGTAGGCCCAATAAAGGATGGTTGTACCTCTGGAGGGATAGGTCCACTAGATGGTGGTTCCCCCCCAGTCGGGATATGTCCCGCAGTTGGTTGTGTATGTCTAGAAAGGATCTGCATTCTTTGTTGTAAAGGTGTTGTAACAAGATCTTGTGGAACATGAGGAGTTGTAGTTTGAAAAGGTGTAACAATGGGAGTAACAGTTGAAGTACCTTGTGTATGATGATAAGTGATGATTTCTACATTGAGGTGGACTTGTGCTGATGTAATAGAAAGATAAACAACCTATTCGATGGGACAATCAATAGTCTGACTGGATGGTCCTACCTCAATGACAAGAGGATTATGAGGATTAAGAGGTTGTCGAATAAATTCAAAATTATAATAGAGATCACGTTCCAATGGAGTCCTCCATACAGAACGAGCAGGTTTTTGATGTGGATATACTACTTCAGTAGGACGAATGGGTGTCCTAAAATCATATTAAAAATTGGTTTTGTGGATCCCATATATGTCTCGGTAATTGGTCTCAATGGAAAACAAGTGACTTCTTCTTCTATAATATTATCGAATGATTCCAATCGAACCATGAGTGGTTCAATAATATATTCTTACACATGTGTAGTATGAGGAGTGGGATCCTCAACCATAACCAAGGCTCTTTCTAAATTTTCTAACAAAGGAGTAGCAACACTCCCAATGTCAGAGCGATTTTCTACCTCTTCATGGTAGATGTCTTCTGGTGAATTAGGAGGTAAGGGTTTGTATCCTTCTTCTGGAGGAAACCATTGCATCCTACATGATATAAAAATCCCTTTATCATCTACAGGCTCGATCTTGAAAAATTATTAAAACAACAACACACGCTAAAAAAATCTAGAATAACCAACAAGAAAACAAACCTTCTCTCAATGACCGTACTAGTTGGTGATGAAATCCAACATCACATGATCAAATTTAGAAGGGGATAGGATATAAGTGGGTGGAATAGTTATGATGGAGACCTTCTTAATGAACTTATCCCTTGGTGCAAGCTTCCACACAATAATCATGGATTTACCCTCCAAGGAGCTCGAGTGAGTTCGACCACCATTTGTTCCATGTACAGTGAAGACTTCCCTTCACCGTCGCCTTTTGTAAAGACCCTAAATATTATGGCTACTAAAGACACCAACTCCCAATCAGCCCCTGGGAGGGTACAATCAACAGTCCATTCCGAACGTATGGGCAGAATAACAAGTCTGAAAACCTTCAAGAGAACTGAGGACAAGTGGACCAGTAGAACTCCAAAGGACCCCAAATGGATTGAGAATTCATGAAGCATCAATACCAAATGAAGACAGTTGAAACTCAGTAATAACCCCCAATATATGATCTTACTACTACAAATGGTTAAACCATGGAGGGATAATCTTCGTAGCTCTCTCGAACGCGACCTTGTGTGTAACCCTTCTGTGAGAGGGGGATCCCAGATATGCTTATATGAAAATCAGATTTTCTCTCCCTATCGCAAGATAATAAGTTTGTTTTGAATGATTTGGAGAGTTTTACTCACAGCCTAATCCAAAGTGCTAATCCCAGTCTAATGTTGGTGGAAGAATCTAAAAAGAAAAAGTTTCTAGATCAATTTTAATTAGCGTTGATTTTTTGGTTGTTCTTTACTCAGAGGTGAATGAGAGTGAAACTGATGATATTATGACTCGATTCCCAAAGAAGCATAAGAAAAATGATAAACAATTTTTTCTTTCAATGAACTTCTATTTATGGGAAGGATAAAAAAAATCCTTTCACTATCAAACACAAAAATACAGAAAATTTTATGCAATTGTTTTCAACAAGCATTCAATTCAATGCTAAACTATTCAAAAATTGATTCCAATATCCAAAATCCAATCATTAAAAGATATATCTTTGTTTAAATATGAACCTTAATTGCTTTGATTCGAAGCTTCTTATGCCAACCAGATTTCACTATTTTCAATTTTAGACAATTGGAATCAAGTATCATATAAACAAAAAGAACACTCTCACAGTGATCAAGCAAGAAACAAAACAAATCAAAAATTTTCAAAAAGAAAACCAAAACTCAAACAAGAAAATTTGCTTGGAAAGATACAAATCAAAGACCAAATGGAACAGTACAAAGATCTTTGGACTTCCTTGCGACAACTTTCAAACAATCAAATGAATGACAAAGTATAAAAAACGAATTCAAAATCTCAAAGAGGAAGAGTTATTTCAACACAAGGAAATATCTTAAAAATCCAAACAAAAAAACAAAAAAAACTTAGAAAGAAACAAGTTGCAAGTTTTATTGAAGACACAAAATGATAGAAAAAGTCCTAAGCAGGAGGGAAAACCAAATAATCACACCCAGCAAACATATCCAACAATTTTTCAACAGAGGGAAACATCGGTGCTCTGATCATATAAGCACCAGCGCTACAACAATCCCTAAAGCACTACAGGGGAGCATCGGTAATGAAATCAATGCTGTGGATGTAAGGGAAGAGGGGCATTTTTTTCTAAGAATGAAAAAGTATCAACCCAGAAAACAAAAAACTCAAGAAGGATTGATAGTCATGTCGTGTAAGATGACTTCAGGACTGACAACACATGTATAAAAGAGGAAAAATACAGTGAGTAGGATTTGAAGACCAATGAAAGAAACCAAAACTGAAAGATTCACTCCCCAATAGAGTCGCCAATTTTTGTTTTAGGAAAATTCCCCCACAGACAGGTGAATGCTCTCTTGGATCTTAGACCCCTATGACCAAGACAAAAAATTTCTAACATTGAACACTGACAATCCTTTAAATGTAGCTAAACTAGTCAAAGGAAAAGAGGAAGAAATCACGAGTACCTTTTTCTGAAGTTTGTCCTTGCTTAATCCAGGTTGAACTTGATCTTCAATCCCTTTAATGAGTTCTGCAATTCAACAGACAACAAAGACAATGCATGCTTCCTATTCTACCAAGATTAGTTTAAAATAGATATATCAAGAAGGGACAAGCCCATGCAAATATACAAAAACTTGAAGAAAACAAGCCAAGAATATATATTAATGAGAACATAACAAGGTGCTTACAATCTGTAGATGCAGATGCAACAGCCTCACCAAGTTCTCCTTGTCCAACCCCTTGCTCAAAAGATCCACAATTAGAATGACAATACTTTTCACTGGTATTCTCCCATTTTCACCATGAGAATGCCTCTTTATATAGGCTTTGAGAGGCTCAACCACCTTATCTATTCTTGGGATAAGTTCAGGATATGACTCCATCAGTTGTGGGATTTCCCTTAGATCAAACCTTTAACTGGGATTCGAGCCAAACTAGCTCAGATGCTTCTTAGTTGTCCTTAGAGATAAGGGGGATTCTTCCCCAAGATTCTCTCAACAGATCGACGTTCCCTCAAAATTGGCCACATAGCACTATAGCACTCCCTTCTAAGAGGACAAGGAGTTCTAGCACTCCTCGTAAGTGGAAAGGCAAGCGCTGACCTCTAGAAATATTTTTAAGATGATTATTCTTCAAGGTAAAAGATTGTAAAATTTTCCAAATGGCATGTTTTCCTCTTCTAACAAGTTCTATAGGATGTCACAAGTGTTCTTATGGTGTCGTCTGCAATGCGAGGCATGCGGGATGAAAATATCACTTTTGTGACACTTGCAACACTTGTGACAATGACAATGAGACATTATCGAAGTGAGGAATTTTGACGTGTAACACTTATAAGCTCCTGTAATTTCACTCAATTATAGATCTATACAAATAAGAAACTCTTGGGCTCCTTCTCAAATCCCCTTTTTGTCTTTAAAATAAAAAATGTGGGAACCATCCCCCCTTACTTTGGATAAAAAATCATATGACCACGGTCTATGACCAATTTCTTAGCTGAAAGGTGCTTATCCAGAGCTTTGGTACTTTGGGGCTCCAGAACTTCAGGCTTTGCAGGTTTTTGGTTGAACACATCCCAATTCCCTATAATGTCGAATTGGCAAACTCTTGAACAATACTTCTTCGGAGATTTGGGGCTCTGATGCTTCAGAGCTTCAGAATATTTTCTAGCATAACACCACACTTCTCCTGAATGTTGAACTGGTAAATTCCTGGACTAGCACTTCAACATTTCATTACTCTAATGTTTCATTGCTTTGGGCTTCAGAAGTTTGGCCACACGGCATGCTAATTTCCCCGAACATTGAATTGGAAAAATCCTGGAGAGGCTCTCCAGAGCTTCGTGCTTCGAAGGTTCTTGATACCATATACTCCAATTTTCTTGAATGCCAAATTTAAGAAAAAATGGAGTCTCCTTAGCAATTGCACACTAGGGGTGCTATGTGTCAAAAATATGGAGATGACACATAGCCCAATTGACAGGTGACACATGTCAAGTTGCAATTGGTACAAAACGTCTATGAAAAACATGAAACATGATGACACATGGAATGAATAAAGTGGTTACACATCACCCTAGGTGACGTCATCATGACACGTCACTTTGGCACTCCAGGATTCATAACTCCGAGCTTCAGAGGATTTCACACCAACACATTTCAAAACACCTGAATGTTGAATTGGAAAACTCCCAAACCATCGCTCTCTGGAATTTTGTTACTTCGGCACTCCAGAGCTTTAGATTTTCAATATTCTAGGTTTCTCCCACAACACTCTCAAAAAATCTCGAATGTCGAATCTCCGAACTCCCGAAAAGGCGCTCTCCGGAGCTTCGAGAGAATTTTCACCATAACAATGCAAATCTCCTGAATTCTGAACTTCCAAATACTTTCTATTTTGTGGACACGTGTCCCCAAAAATGAATGGTCCAGATTTCCTCTGGAGTTCGGGACTTCATGATATTTTATTTTTGGCAACATAAGGACACATTTCTCTCGACGAATCACACTCGCTCACACACATATCTGACAGTTGGGAACTGATCTTCTCCACAGTGCATCACCTCCTGCTATGTGCTTTATCCAACTCCCCAAATCTGTCCTCAGCCAAATACAATGGTCAGGTACTCCTCCTAGTGATCTACAATGTAGATTCACTCCAGAACTCATAACTTCGGGGATTTTACCTCCTTTTCATCAAATACTTCAAAAATTCTGAAGCAGGGAAGTCCAAAATACTTTAGGGGTTAACGGTCGCACTCCTTTTCCAAATCTGACAACCCTCATTCTTTCGTACTTAGATCCAATAGTTGGGATATGATATTCTCTATAGTGCACTCTCCTCTTGTTTGGGTTTGATCCAATGGCCCATATCTAATATGGAGGCTCAATCCAACAACCATTTTGGTTTCTCAAACTTCTACACCTCGTGAGATTTCAAACACATTTATGGTGTGCTCTCAGCACCCTCCTTGCACTCATGGATGCTCTATAACTCAAAATTTGGCCATTTTGACAATGATTCTCTGTGAAAATTCTACTTCAATTTCCACTTACATGGCCCATCTAGGCTTAGTGTTGAAAAATGGAGCTCTAATACCATATTGTAACATACCCAACCACCCAGGCTAGGTGATGCCACCTAAAACATTTCATGCTCTAATACCAATTTTTAATATCCCCAGCCACCTAGGCCGGGGCATGCTACTCCATAAAACACTCTTACTAAGTATGCCATACATAAATTTATATATTCTGGTACCCATTAAATTAAATGTTGAATTTTCCATGTGAACAAAGTTAAGAGGAAATAATACCAATATGCATTCAAAAATATTGTAACATTCCCAACATTCTACTGGGGTAAACTACATAACATTTTCGAACTGCATACAACAATTAAAGCATACAGAAACTCTGCAAATACACGTGATAAACACATATACATAAACACATGTATAAATACACATCATCTAAATTAAAACACAATTGATACTTATCTTTGATACAATACCACCAACTATGTCCAGACCTTCCACGATCCTCCCAGCCTTAGACCACACTGCTAAGAACTCTCAGCAGTGGGTCACCCCCGAGCTGGGAGTAAACTCCACCCGGGTAAAGGGATTTCTCACCAGGTTGTTCCAACACAAAAAATAGGAAGGATTTTGTCCCAGGTACCAACTCAAACTAACATCCTACAATCTCTGATTCTCCACATGTCTATCCCACACTAGGAAGTGTGTCCCTTCTCTCCTCAATAGTCCTTCGGTTGCCCCACTTCGCTTCTAGGGCTTTAGCAAGAGGAAAAACAAGAAGTCTTAGAGTATTGTAGTTGTAGTTGGACTCCCTCAGAAAATCAATTACCATCAATTCTCTCACCTAGAGAGAATTTATCATGGCCCTGATAACCCACCTCTTCTATCCACGGGCCTGAAAACAAGCCTCTTCAAACCCACAGGCCTGACAATTCTCCTCTTCAAAACCACGTGCTTGACAACTCACTTCTTCAGTGCAACTCTTAATTCAACCAGGTACTGGCTCAAGTGAAGGCATCAACAAAATTCGGGTATGGAACAAGTGATGGAAGCAGCCACGTTCAGGCAAGGAATGGTGATGGTAGAAACAAAATTCGGGTAGGGAACAATACTGGCACGGGTATGGGACAGTACTGGCTCAGGTAAGGTATAGGTATGCTACCTGTGAGAGAGAGGTATTCTGTACAAATCCGGGAGTGCATGAAGGATGCAAGGGTTGAATGATGGAGAGAATAGTTGAATGACTCGTGAATGAAAATAATCATGAATCCGATGGTGAATGGCAGAATCCCCCCCAAGAATGACGATATTTTCCAAATATATTTTCATGTCCCCTACCAGACACTTTTCATCATGAAGCTTCATGAGTTCCACTTGTAATTTGTTCCTTTCCCCAAAAGAACTTAGAATAACATGAGTTATATCCAAACCCTAGTCTTTTAGGAATAATATTATAACATTCCCTTGGAGATAATCCCTATAGCTTACCCCATTTCGTAGGTTCTTATCCCTCCCTTTCCCTTTGTTGGATTATTGAGAGGGGGGGTTGAATCATTAATAACGTAATTATAATCCTTTTTCTTCAAATGTTATATCAATGTAGAATTATTATCCAATAATGAGCAGTAATAAATAAACAATCACACACATACATAGTACACCAGTGTTTT
>JZKD02S1675285.1:290154-318006 GCA_000966675.3 Picea glauca
AATCCAAAAGATTTAATCAAAGCGCCTTTGTGGAACTTAAACCATTGTTATTTCTCAACTCGTCCTTATGAATTTACCAATGCATTCGTTGCACATGCAAATGTGTATATTTAAATCTTTTAAAACATTGCAACAAAAGATTTTATATAAGCAATAAGTCAAGAGTTCATAGAAATAAGAATCAAAATATATAAGACCAAATCCATCATAACCTTTATAGGATCAGAATAAAACCAGTAAATGGCATATTAATCAAACAGATTCAAATGCACAATCAATGTAAGAATATGCTAAAGGACCTAAGTTTGAAAAAATCTTTAGTAGTCATGTGATAAACCAATGGTCAAGTGTCTTTCGGAAAAATCAATAAAAGACGACGACAATTCAAACGATGAAATAGGTGTTTTCATACTTTCAGTTGTGAAACTCGAATTGAAACCAAATTGCAATTGTCGCAAAATGAAACAAATGTCTAGGAGCACAATGCGGTGACGATTTGTCGTTGATGAGACAAGGGGTGTAGGCAGCTTTTTTTTAAGAGGAATAAAAAGAATTGGCTGCCAACACTTCCTCATATCAATCGTAGGAACATGGTTAGTCTTCAACCCAAAGTTGGATTTTCTCCATTCTTGATTCACCTTCCTTGTGTCCTCATCCTAAATTTCATGGGATGCATTTTCACTTTCAGGTGTCTTCTCTGTTACAAAATTTTTCAATACTTCCATGATCTCCTCTTTTAAACCATCCATCTTAGTATTTATTGCCTCCAACTTAGCTTCCATCTCTTGTAGTTCATCTTTTGTTAGTATCTTCTTTTGTAAATCATTTATGTCCCTACACATTTCTTCACCTTCATCAAGAGTCCATGTAGGATTGTTTGGAGGCTTATTTGGTGTAGAATTTCACTTTTTGGGTGGCATGTTGGCCAAGTATCACTTTTGAACCTTAATTTTGGGGTGGTTCTGCTAGACAATTTGTCTTTTGTTGTATCTCCCAAGTTTCGGCCCTTCTAGGTATGAAACTATCTTTTATGTAGTTCTCTGTATTTATTCTCTGCAATGCCATAGGTCTGATCAAAATTGGATGTGCCAAGTGGAATTTACGGTAACTTCCCCACAACTTGCTGATTTTTGGCTTTTCCAGGAGATATCACTTGTATAGCGTGCCCTGCACCAAATAATTGATATAAAATTCTGAAACTAGTACCATAAATACTACAGACTATTCACTATCCAATGAAACCAGTCTCATTGAATTTGGATACTCTAGGAAGAAGTTATGATTGTTTTACCTGGAAAACCTTCTTGAGACTAGTCAATAGGACTAGTCAGATACCCTATCTTCCACAAGGTGTATATACAAATGTAAGATGACATAGAAGTTGAAATTTTTACCACAGATACCTTAGTAATTTCTGTGAATATCCCCCATATTTTAGGGTATGAAACGTTACAGAAAAATGTTTATAGCAAAAATTCCGCAATGGCTTAGCTCAGGATGATTCCATAACCCTGTCTTTCACAGGCTATATCTCAGAAATTATAAGGCCTCAGTAGCTAAAATTGTAACCCAACATACCTTGATTCGTCTATTAAATATCCTCCAAGCCGTTTCTTATGAAACATTGCAGAAAACAAGTTATAGTGAAAATGTCAAGGTGTCTCAGATGTAGTAGTGAAACCCCAAGACCTTGAGCTCTAGTACCATATGTTAAGAACCAAATATCAATATAGCATAGAAAAACCTCAGAATAAGTACTCAACACCTTGAAAAAGAGATAATTTCAGATAATAAGCCTCTTCAAGGGGGAAACCTCCTTTTACCCCACATAAATGTTCAAGTACAAGATGAATCCAAATGAAAATGTCTCCTTGGTATATATAGGAGACTAGGAGGTATAATTACAACTAATGGAATAAATACGAAATAAATAAAATAACATTACTAATGTAATTTTCCCTAATTAAGGGGTAATGAGTCAATATTAGGGCTTAACAATGCAGTTTTAATGCAAGAAGGAAGAACCCTAATTCCGCTAAATAGATTTGGGACAAACTTCAAAATATTTATGAAGGAGATTCAAAATTCAAAGAAGCAAAGCTTCAAAATTATAGAGGTCAGTTTGAACAACTTAAGATGAAGGAAGATGAGAATATTGCAGCTTACTTTTTAACGGTTGACGAAAATGTGAATGCAATCATAGGATTGGGAGAAGAAATCGAAGAATCAATAATTGTTCAAAAGGTACTAAGATCTCTTCCTATGAGATTTGACCCTAAGATATCAGCACTAGAAGAAAGAGAAGATATGAACTCAATAAGCATGGACCAATTACATGGAATCTTCACATCATATGAAATGAGAACTGAATAGAAAAATCCATATATAAAAGAAGAATCCTTCAAATCATCCAAAAATTCAAAGAAAAAATAAAAATAACTTAGCAGCAGAAGTGACGTCTCGGAAGATGATGAAGAAGTGGCCAAATTTGTCAAAAGATTGAACAAGGGAACCAACAACAGGTATAGAGGTAAGATTCCTTTGATTTGTTTTAATTGTGATGGTATTGGTCATTTTGATAACAAATGTCCTGATAAGAAAAAGAGAAATTATGAAGGTTACTCAAATAGAAAAAAGATATAAAGGAAAAAGAACCACAAATAAAGTTTTCAGGAAAATCTTATGCACCAAAGAAGACATCTCATCATCAAATGAATATGAAGTCAGTGACAGTGAGATAGAAAGAGTTCTATGCATGGTAGTAGAAGACTCTGATAAATAAGACTCCAAAGAAAAATATGAAGAAGCCAAAGAAGAATATGAAGATGCAGAAGTTTACTACCGAGGAGAATTGATGTGTTCCATAGAAGTTATCAGAAGAGAAAATAAGAAAAACAACAAAATACAAGCGGAACTAGACAAGAAAGAAGACACTCAAGAACTAGAACAAATGATCACAAATTTGAAGGTTCAAATAGAAGAAGATAAAAGAATTGAAGAAACACTCAAAGACTAGCTAGAAGAAAAAGACAGGATCATTGGAAATTGCGAAGCAGAGATTTTCACATTAAGAAAGGATCTTCAAAAGAAAAATATGCAGAATAACTCAAAAATTTTGGATGACATTATCAGCAGCCAAAAACCTCATCATGACATGTCTAGACTTAGATACAATTAGACAAAAAAGGGATCAAGATCTGAAACAATGGATCAAGAAACATATCCAAAAAGCTATGCAGAAACAATCAAAGGGGATAGGACGATTGACAAGGAATATTATAGGGACACTCCTCCACCGAGAAGATTCATATTTCGGAATCACCAATCGACAGATAGGCCTCAGGAAGAAGAATAATTCATAAGAGTACCTCCTTTTAGAATATCTTCAACTCTCAGGTATCAAACTATCTTTTTTGGTTTATGTTATGCATGTAATAATTTTGGACATAAAGTTGTGAATTGCAGAGATAACAATAGGAACATAAACAAATTTGAAGGTCATACACAAAAGGGTTATCCAAGAAGGCCTAGTAAAACACAGAGAAGAAGTTACAACAGGTTTGAATCCTTGAGCACTAAATTGGAATGTTACAAATGTAACAACTTTGGACACATGGAAAAATATTGCAAAAGGAGAGTCCCTCCTAGAAAACCCCAACAGAATAACCACAATCACAGACAAGAGCCTCGTAAAAGGACATGGATAAGAAAGAAGAATCAATATAGAAATGAAGAATGCACACTCTCTCTTCAAGATAAGAAGAAGAAACATGGTTGGTATGTTGACAATGGTTGTTCAAAACACATGACAGGTGATAGAGACAGGTTTCTTACTTTAAGAAAGGAAAGAGATGGATCTTTCTCCTTCAGAAATGATGATTCAGTTAAAATAATTGGAAAAGGCACAGTCAAAATTGGGAACAAGAATACAAAGGCAGAAAATGTTCTACTGGTAGAAGATATGAAACATAATCTTCTAAGTGTGAGTCAAATGTGTGACCAAGGTCGTAAAGTTACTTTCAATTCACAAAAGTGTGAGATAAGAAAAGAAGGTTCAGGAAAATTGATTGCTATAGCTACGAGAACTTCAAGCAACATATATGTGTTAAGTGAAATTGGAAATTAAAATTGTTGTCTAGGAAAGGAAGATGAAATTTGGCTATGGCACAGAAGAATGGGTCACATAAATTTTTATAACCTTGTCAAAGTCAACAAAAGAGAATCAATCAGATAAATGCACCAGATCATGAAACCAACCAACACTTTATGCAAGCATTGTCAACAAGGAAACCAAACAAAGACCAAATTCAAATCAAAGGAATATTCAACGATAAGACCACTAGAAATTGTGCATACTGATCTAGTTGGACCAACTACAACAAAGGGTTTAAAAGGTGAGAAATGTTTTATGGTATTAGTTGATGATTATACAGTAATAACTGTAGTTTGATTTCTCAAGAATAAGTCAGAAGCTTTTGAAAACTTCAAGATCTACAAGGAAATGGTTGAAAATGAAATGGATTCAAAAATCAAATTCTTGAGATATGATAATGGAGGAGAGTTCACTTCAAAGGAATTTATGGACTACTACAGCAGTCATGGAATAAAAATGAAAATATATGTTGCTAGGAAACCTCAACAGAAGGGAGTTGTTGAAAGAAAGAACAGGACAACATAGGAAATGGCTTGAACAATGCTAATGGATTCCAAATTGACAGAATTTTTTTAGACATAGGCAATGCATACAACAGTTCACATTCAAAACAGATTAATGCTCATAAATAACACTGACAAAACTGCCTACGATATATGGAAAGGAAGACCAACAAATGTCAAGAACTTAATATTTTTTGGGAGCAAATGCTACATCAAAAGAGAAGATGGTAGAATGGGAAATTTTGAATCTCATGTGGACAAAGGAGTACTTATTGGTTACTCAAGCACAAGGAAATCATACAAGTGTTACAACCTGAGATTGAACAAAGGTGTGGAAAGCATCAATGTAACAATTGATGAAATAGGTAGACAATAATTAAAGGAAGAAGAAAATGAATCAGTGGAACAACTTTACGAAGAAGAAGAAGAAGATGAAAAGGAAGTAGAAGGGGAAGATGAAGAAGATTCGACAGAAGAAGAAGAGAAATTTTAGCAAGTGCCTCCAAAGACACCTAGTAGACAAGTACATAAGAATCATCATTCAGATCTAATTATAGGAAACAAAGATGTAGGACTTGAGACTAGAAGAAGAATCCGTTCACCAGAACAACCGCACCTGACACTCTCATCTACGAATGAACAAACCTATTTTGAAGAGGCCAACAAGGATGAATTTTGGAATAATGCCATGGATGAAGAATTGGATCAAATAAAGAAAAATGATACTTGGGAATTGGTTCCAAGACCAAAGGATAAGAATGTGATCAGCACAATGTGGGTATACAGGAATAAATAGAATGAAGATGGATAGGTTACAAGGAACAAATCTAGATTGGTATGTAAAGGATATGCACAGGCTGAAGGAATCGACTTTGAAGAGACATTTTCCACAGTTTCCAGAATGGAAGTAATCCGATTGCTTTTAGCTTATGTATGCTCCAAAAATATTAAAGTGTATCAGATGGACGTCAAATCAGCTTTTCTAAATGGGGAACTTGAAGGAAAAGTATACATTGAACAACCAAAAGGATTTCAATTGTTAGAGAATTTAGATTATGTGTGTAAATTAAAGAAGGCCTTGTATGGTATAAAATAGGCTCCTAGAGCATGGTACTCTAGAATGGATAAATATCTATAGCAGGAAGGGTTCAGAAAAGGAAGTGCGGACATCAACCTCTACATCAAGGTAAGTCAAGATAGTATTTTATTAATTGAAGTTTATGTTGATGATATTATTTTTGGTAGTGATGATGATAGGTTAAGCCAGAAATTTGCAAAGGATATGCAGAAGGAATTTGAAATTTCATTACTTGGAGAACTATCCTTCTTTCTGGGACTTCAGATACGTCAAATCCACCAAGGAATTTTTATTTATCAAACCAAGTATATCAAAGAAATGCTAAAGATGTTCGAAATGGAATATTGCAAACCAGTTATCACTCCCATACAAACCACTTGTAAGTTAAGCAAAGATGATGATTCAAAGTATACAGATCAGAGGCAATACATGTCAATGATTGGTAGCCTACTATATGTGACAACATCCAGACCAGATATAAAGAAGGAAGTTGGATAGGTGGGACGATTTCAAGCAGAACCAAAGGAGTCACATGTATTAGCAGTGAAGAGGATTTTCTGATATCTCAAAGGAACAAAAGAGTTTGGATTATGGTATCCAAAAGGAAAGGATCTATCACTTATTTCCTACATAGATGCAGATTGGGAAGGTTGTATTGATGACCGAAAAAGAACCAGTGGAGCAACATTCTACTTAGGTGAGTGTTTATTATCATGGCTAAGAAATAAACAATCATGAATATCATTATGTATAGCCGAGACAGAGTATATTGCAACAACAACATGTTGTACACATGTTCTTTGGATGAAAAAAACTCTAACAGATATACAGGTTGAGTATGATGAGCCCATTCCAATATATTGTGATAATACAATCACCATCAGTATCTCAAAGAACCCACTGATGCACTCCAAGAAAAAGAACATTCCAATCAAGTATCACTTTCTATGGGAATAGGTTGCAGAAAAGAAAACCAGAGTTGAGTATGTGGGCACAAAAGAACAAGTGGCATACATATTTACAAAACCACTTCCACAAGAAACCTTTGAGTATCTTCACTAGAGACTCGAAGTTATTTCTACTCCAAAATGAATATTTTTGAATGCTTATCTTATATGTCTTAGATGTACACGAGGAAGAACCATAAAGAGGACAATTCAATCAAGGGAAGAAGCCCCAAATGGAAAGATACCTTTGTCATTGATGATAAAGGAGGAGATATTGATCAGATGAAGAGGACAAAGGCATGGTTCTAGGGGATCATGAGTGATATGATTTAAGTATTGCATCAAAGTGTTGGCATCAATTCCAAAGGGGAATATTGTTGATTAAGGTTGGTTGTCATTGATGTCAACCCTTGAAGAAATCCTGGTAGTACAAAGGTTTGGGTAATGGACCCAAGTTTTTTTTATGTAAAGATGACTCATTATTGTCTTGTCATGGTTGATAAGAAGTACAAACGGATGAACTCCAAAGTGGTCCTCTTATGGTGAAATCCCTCACCGGAAGACACTTTGTAGATTGATTTATACTAGAAGTATGGTTAGAGAACCCATTTTTAATTGTGGAATAATGAGATGAAGGTCAGTGAATTTGTCAGTGAAACTATCCTAGATGGATAATGCTTATCTTGTAATTTTTGGTGGTATGTGGAACGTCACATAACTCCTCACGATTAGAGATTTATGGCCATATGAAGTTGAAGAACCCTCATGAGTCATATAGAAGCCCCCAAAAGTCAAATGTTTGAAAAATAAATTATTTAAATAATAAAGTAAATGGAGAACTCCCTAAAATAAGGAAAGTGTGATGCTACATAAAAGTATAAATAAGAGGCAAGGATGTCTCATTTAATCACACTTGAATATCATTGAATATCTATTTTTGTGAAAGGTTATTTGGACAGGTATTATTGATAGAGAAAAATTGCAGCAGAAAAAGTGTGGCAGGAAAAGTCCAGCAAGATAAGTGTGAAAGAAAACGTGTGGTAGGAAAAGTGTGGAAAGAAAAGTGCCGCAGAAAAAGTGTGATAGAAAAATCACGGCAGAAAAATAGCAGCAGAAAAAGTGCAGTAGAAAAATTGCGGCAGAAAAAGTGCGACAGTAAAATCGTGGCAGAAAAATTGCGGCAGAAAAAGTGCGGTAGAAAACGAGCAGCAGGAAAAGTGCAGCAGAAAAATCGTGGCAACAACATGGTCGGGGTCTATTTATGAGAGATATGGCACATCTTGTTTGAGGTATGTTTTGTGAGCTAGGGTTTATCTCTTGATATGGTATTGGATGTTCAGTATTGTTGCATATATCAGATTTGTTAAGGGATATAGCTTGTATTTTGTTGTTGGTATCTGGCATATGGGTATTGGTCTTTTGGTTGTGATGTTTTGCTAAAGTTGTTGGTTTAGATTGAGGCTACATAACAGTGAGTTTGTGGCACATGGTTTGATGTAAGGGTTTATGGTATTTGGTTTATGAATAGAGTGATGAATTGTTAGATAACATTTGATAGTTATATTGGTGTATGTCTTTGGTATATGGTTGAGGTACATGTTGGGTACATGGTTGAGACAAGTAGTTGATGAGTTGGCACATACATGTGGCGTATAGTTGATGAGTTGGCACATACATGAGGTGTATAGTTGATGATGTTGGTACATCTTGACGAGTCAAGTTTGATGCATGGTACATGTTGGTTCAGGTTATTGGTACAGGTTGTTTGGTGCAGGTTGATTGGTACATGTTATAGGTTATTGGTAGAGGTTGAAATTGACAGGTTGACAGTGGCAGTGGTTGATTCAATGATAGTGACAGGTTGTCTACATTTGGCATTTATATTTAAGGGAAGTTGAAAGGGACAAGGATAGGTGGTTGTAGCCACCTTTCGGTTTTAGCCGGAGAAATTAGGGGGTTGTAGCCTCGTTCTGGTTGTAGCTAGAGAATTGGGAAGTTCTAGCTTCCCTCAGGTTGTAGCCTGAGAAACTAGGGGGTTGGAGCCTCCTTCCAGTTGTAGCTGGAAAACAAAGGAAGTTGGTGCTTCCAATGAATGTAATTCTTCAAGACATATAAGAAAAATCATTACATGGTTTTCTCCCGCTTTGAGTTTCCACGTAAAAACACTGGTGTACTGTGTATGTGTGTGATTGCTCATTTGATTATTTTTTATTTACTCTATAACTATTGGATGATAATGCTACATTGATATAACACTTGAATATTTGGATAAAAAGGATTATATTTCTCTATTATTGATTCACCCCCGTCTTAGTAATCCAACAAAAGTATCCTAATCTTTATTCCTTTTTCTAATTTCTTCTAACACCGACAACTTTATCAATGAAAAATGGAAGAGGTTGGGTTCTCCTTGGTATTTCCTTACTTTCACTCTACAAACCATCTTCCCTAGGATTTTGTAGATGTAATAGGGTAGATTCAAGGGTTTCCTACTAGTGAAATGCACTAAGAGCTGTAATTTTTAAACATGTGAAGTAAAGCAATGCATATAGATTCTTAAGAAAAAAAAATTAATCAATGGCTCATACACATAGTACACAAATATTTACGTTGGAAACCCTTCAAGAGGAGAAAACTAGCCTTCCTTGGTGCCGCACCTTTCAACTCTTCATTGTATTAATTTCACCATTCACCATACAATATATACAATATTTTAGGTAGTTCGTAGCTACCAAAACCCTAATCCCTTAATCCGAGATTAATTTAGAAAGCTACTAAAATAGAAAAATCTGCTAAAATAGAAAAAACCGCCAAGTTGGGATCGTCATATGCAGTTGTCAAATCTGACGCGCCCACACACACACATGGAAATAATATAACACATACCCAACAAGAGCCTGATATGATATTGGTAAACCATAATGAACCTTCCCTCGCATGTGAAAAAACTTTGAATTACCCTCAACAAGTTGCTATGATTTTCTAATAGAAGTTCTTTGGGTATGGTGGCTCCAAAATATGTATCTCTAAACTCATGCTTTAAAAATTCATGATAGCAAGCCGGATCTAGTTGCATACATTTGAACTGTTTCTCTCCACGAGCAAGGATCTCTATTGTAGAAACTATGGTGTCTTAAGAAAATAAAAGTTTCATGTTTCCCACCCTAGCTTCAATGCCATTGAAGCTCAATGCAAACTCTTTTTCCACCTACATGTTGTACCCCTAAAGCTTCTCACAAAATCTTATGCAACCCACTTGTTCAAAAGAAACCCTGATTGTTGGATCTACGTTGACTAGCATTAGGTCTTGAGGCTCAAATCTAACAATATCACCATGCTTTGTAGTCCTCCTCCTACCTTATGGAGTCACATTGATGTTGATGTATGTCTCTAACCTGTGGGAATGAACCAAAAAGACTATGTGCAGGGTAAAAACACAACAATTGCAGATGCTCAACGAATAGCAAACTAGGGTTTGATCTAGCAAGGAAAAATATCTATGTTTAAGGGAAAAGATTGAGTCTTTAGATTCACAAGGAAGGTTTTCCTTTTAAACATCAATTAGTAGATAGAACTAGTGATTAATAGGTGCAAGATTAAAGGATGTAGTGGTGTGCAACGCTGTAAGAAACACCCCCTATAGCTCATGCACAACAAACTGAATGAGGGGTTATGCGAATTTGCAAATTAGAAAAATGGTATCCAACGAGTTTTCTACATGCAAGATGATGAATTTGAAAGACACAATACATTTAAACCACCACTTGAACCAACCATTCTATTTTTGTACTTCAATACCCAAATGCACAACATTTTGGAGATTGTGCAACACTCCAACTGTTTGATGATGCCACGTGCCTTCAGTTGGATCTGAGCTCATGAGATTTGTTGAATCATGAAAAGGCTGACTCTAACTTATTATGACTTACCACATTACCTCTCATAATCAGTTTATGACAATACATAACCATTTTGACACTAAAATCACACGACTCATGACTCAAACTTCATTGTGAGACCCTATCTAAACATTTTATTAACCACAAAACCCATTGACTCATGAAAACAATTTTCACCTAAGCATGGTCTTTATGAGACCCTACACTACACAATGAATTCATACTCTAATAACCTATTTATAGGACACTAACACCGGCTCCAATGGGGATGGTATCCTCTATGTGAGGTGCCAAATAAAAAGAAGACTAGTAGCCTAGTCCATTGGGCCTTTATTGAGTAACTACTTGACTCAAAAAATGACTTGAATTTATACAAATGATCATAAATTTTAAAACTAAACTACACAAAGAGAACACTTGGTAACACCCACCAAAACCTTAGGGTCTTCTCTCCAGGCTTCAAATTTTGTTGAATGCTACCCAAACTTGCAATACTTAAAATAAATGGATACTTACAATGAAGTGGAAGATCAAATTGCTTAAAGTGAAATAATGTTTGAGAAACCTTCCATTAATAGGCCCTCCACTGATGTATTCTCCATTATGTTCTTGCAATAAAAATGCATTACTCCCATGATATGCTACAACCTTTTATGGTCCCTTCCAGAGGTTTTCAAATTTATCATGTTTTCCCTTGTCTTGATTTCTTGCATCCCACTTTAACACCAAGTCATCAATATAAAAATCAGCATCCTTAGTTCTCCAATCAAATACCTTCTTCATTTTGTCTTGGTACAATTGAGAATTTTTGTATACCTCTTCTCTCATCTAATGGACATGAACTAGCTAACAAAACTTTGAGATTATATTACCTTCCAAAAATTGAATGATGACTGAATCGGTCTCTTTTTGAGTGGGAACTACCTCTATACACTTTGTAAAATAGTATGTAGATATTAAAATCCATCTATGTTGAGCTGACGATGAAGGATGTACTTCTCCTATAAAATCCAAGCCTCACTACTGAAAGGGATCTTCTATAGAAATGGGCTTCAAGGGTAAAGGTAGCAACTTTTTATTCCCTTCAAACATTTAACACACATGACAGTTGGAAACCTTCTTGTACACATCAAAAAATATAGTGGGCCAATAAAATCCTAGTCTAAGGATTTTATTAACCGTTGCTTTCCATTAATGATGACCCTTGTTATCACTCTCTAATTTCCATAGGTTGTAGAAGAAATTGTCAAAGGTAACTAACAAACCACTTTGGAAGCTGGGATCTAGCCCTGCCAGCTCCAGAGAGGGATCTCCCTATCATATTTAGATTTGTTTGAGTTTTAAATGTTAGGCTAGTTATGAAAGTTCAAATTTTGTTTGTTTGTTTGTAATAATTCACTGAAAGAATGCTTAATTTTCTATTGG
This sequence comes from Picea glauca, assembly GCA_000966675.3. NCBI lineage: Eukaryota > Viridiplantae > Streptophyta > Pinopsida > Pinales > Pinaceae > Picea > Picea glauca. The sequence goes on from JZKD02S1675285.1 coordinate 302,160, forward strand.
GCTATGGGGTCTGTATTTAAAGATGAGGATCAGATTCAAATTTTTATATGGTTTTGTTCACATGGAAGGGTAGTAAAATAGTTGGATCTATTCATTTTAAATGGGATGAATAAGAGAGAACAAGAGGGGAAATTCCACTAAGTAGAGAAGCAGTTAAGAATTCCTTCACTCAGTTTCAGATGAAAACATATAGATCATCAAAAAACCAAAGACAAAGTATATGAAAAAAATTTGTTCTTTTGACTTTCTTTTAATGATAAGAATTTGACATACATAAAATGATTATAGAGAATAAGAAAACATTTAACAAAGAGAGAAATACATCACCAGCAATATGACACAACAATCCTATGAATAAGCCTCTTTTATTACTGGTCGATCCTTTGAAAAATTACACAATAGTTCCTGGGTGCAAAAATCAACCCTCAATACTTCAAAGGGAGAATTATTTATAAAACTATTTACATCAGATCATGTCATAACTGACTAGGATATTATGGAGGAATTTCTAACTAACTAGATCTCTAAAATACAAAATACAAAGATTTGTTGATTTGCTCGGATCCTTTGTGTTGATTTGGTGGAAGTGGTTGGTGACTTATCTCTTTGAATTTGGTTGGTTTCTCCATCCTGACTAGAACTCCAAAATTGTCTCTACTCAAGTAAGGCACATAGATCTTTCCATATCTTTTTACCTGGTGTTGACACTCAAAACTGAAATGGGTTGTAGCAAATCAATCCCGGGGCAACCTCGAACCACTTTGGATTGGAAGCTGCCATCCTCCAACCCGAGAGGGATCTCTCGAAATTGTCAGAATATGAAATTAAGTAAGTGTGAAAAAGGTGGGAAAATTTATGGGTAAATGATGGTCTTGGATTCTCAGAGTTTGGGGGTTAAACCAGGGAAATGGTCCATTGGGCATGGAGTCAAATGAAAACCGAAGAAAGGAGATAATAGCAGTGATCAAATAACTTGCAGAAAGCGAGGCAAAGTAAGTCTATCTTTCAGCGCTTTGATAATCGTGGTGTGGTAGCAAAAAAAGGGAAGGAAAGGCTAATGTAGCAGAGAATATATGCAGAATTCTGAAAATGCAAATCCGTCTTACACCCGCTGATAGCTGGTGCAGAGGAAAGACAATAAACAATTACAAAAAACCCAAATCCATTCTCTATAGTAGTGGTCGTACTAAAGTATAGCGAAGCACATCAGTTAGAAGAAAATGAAATGAACGCAGTTGTGACGGAATAAGGAAGAAATAAACAATATGATAAAGACAATATCAACTGTGAGTAAGGAACAAATAAATGAATTCCAAACATATTTAACACAGCTGAAAAGAAGAAGAACATGCCGAAAGAAATCGACCGTGATGAATCTCACAGTCATAAGGAAAAAATCATCTTTATTACTCCATTAATGGCTTACAAAATAACTCAGCAATTACAATGAACCCCTCTTCAAAAGGGGTTTTCCCTCAGCGCTGCACTCGCGCCCCCCTCCATTGTTACATACATCAGTCTTTTAAAAAGAAAAAGAAAACTCTTTGTGTTCCGGGAATCTGAAACAGTTCGTCTTCATGGCATTCTGCAACTACCACGCGCGTCTTCCAGCTCCTTGAACCGTTACTAATCGTTTTACAACTTGTCATTCCTTCCTTGACACTTCGAAGCTACGGTTTTGCTTTTCAATATCAGAATCCATCCGTTTTTTAAACACTATTCGTTCACATTGTCATCGTCTTATGAACAGTTTACATAGGCTTCAGTGTATCCACCTTCAAACAATTTTGAATCTTCTGTCCACATAAAGCAAGACTACCATCCCTCATTGGCAGTGTTTCCAGTCTATCTTCAAACTTCCAGAGTGGCAGGTCCTCCCTAGATGTTGGGCTTTCCGCTCTGCAACAGATGGTTGAGTGTTGTCCTATTCGTGCAATTACTGACAAGCATTCCAATTTTCCGCTAAGACCTGTATTGACATTAAATGATAATCTCTTCCATTTGTTTGGCTCGAGCTCCGGATCTGGAACTGTTCCAATCCTGAGACTTCTAGTTTCAGGAGTATTTACTGAGGTTCGACTCTTTTCACTTATAACAAGGAAATTACAAGGCAACTGATTAAATTGAATCTCAAGCTCATCAATTTCCATGGATAGGGGTAAATGAGTTAGTAATGACAAAGTGAAGGATGTCATTCCCCCGGTTTCACAACTCGCTCATGAAACGCAACATAAGCCAAACGAACTTCTCTCAAAGGACTGACAAGATCAATTTCTAGAAATATTGGCCCAGACTCTGTCACAGAGACACAACTAGTTCCTTCCTGGGCTGGTATATCAGAGGTTGTTCCTTGCAAAATTCCAATCACTTCTTTGTGTATCTTCACTCTTTGGGAGTATGAAAATGGACCAGCTGGTGCATCTTCATTATGAAATGGTGACAATTTCCAACTCTAAATCTGACGATATTGGCAAAGCTGCCATCTCAAGAGAATACTCTACGTATTCTTTCAGCAAAGACAGTTTTCTTGCACACTCCTTCAGGTAGCCCAAACATGCCCAACGCAATGTTACCCAGGCTTCTTGCCTATACAATCCCGCCACACTGTTAAAAAGCTTCTTTGCATTTACATACTCCCTAGCAGTGAAATATTCTCGGCCCATCTCACTACCGCTACAGTAAACCATTCTACTAGATTTAACCAGTTTATATTGTTCATGCATGATCATGATGACGGTCTCGCTGCAGCTCACATTGCTTGATTAATTAGTCAAGTTGGCGTGGTAATCAACAGCACATACGAGGAGCTGGTTCGTGGTGGGGATCCACGTTTCGATTCAGTAAAGCCAGCGGATGAGTGGGAGTCGATCTGCCTGAACTACATGTCAGGAACAACATTGGTGCACAAAGAAGCATACCTCAACAGCCCGTCTATGCTACTTATGTGGGAGATGGGAAGAGAGACGGTTTACCTGTGGACGCTTCCCATTTTCCACTGCAATGGCTGGACATTCACATGGGCAGTCGCAGCCAGAGGAGGAACCAACGTCTGTATTCGCAACATCTCTGCCGAGGAGATATACGGAGCCATAAGGTAGCATCATGCTACTCATTTTTGTTGTGCGCCTTGTTTTGTGACCGTTTCGTTAGCAATAATTTACGTGGTTTATCTTTTTCATCTCTCTAGCACCTGGGGAGATCTGGAGGAGGCGGCTCCAATGTTTCCAGAAAAACCACAACCGTTCTTAACTAGAAACGCCACATTCAGTCCAAACGTCTGATGATCGTCAAAGTAACAGTGCATGAGCCACACTCCTGGATTGTCAACCCTGAATCAAATGGCAGTCCATCCGATCACTGTAACGCCAAATATGCATGATATACCTGATGCTACATAATGTTCCACGACCTCACAACGCGCAGTAATGGCCCCTCGCAAAGCTCCATCAACCTTCAGCAAAAATAGAGTGCGCCCACTTGCTCTTGAAACAGACACGCACAACCTGGTTCGTTTTGCCAGAATCCCAATATCTCCATCCTTGGCAGCTTTCTTCTCATCTTTGGCAATAGTAATTCTGGCTTTCAGATTTTTACGCAGCTCTTCAGTCATACAAAATGCTTTGGCTTTGTCATCTGACAATTGTACCAAACGCGATCGAAGTTCTTCTTCTTCTAACACCAAAACTGCTCTCTCGCCATATACCTCACCCGCACCCGTATCATAGGCTTCTTTTGCAGGCGCAAGCATTTTCCTCAATTCCTCGACCTTCGACAAAATGTCCAAACCACCATTTGCTGTCTCTTCCTTTGCACGTTGAGCCGCAATCTCTTCACGGTCTGCCTTGGCCTTCAAGGAGCGAATTAAATTCATAGCTTCTATCAATTCTTTCTCATCTTCCTTAGCCTTGGAAACTAAACCTTCCAGAGTATCAATGTTTACGATCTGTATAGTCTGGCTACAATAAAGTGAAGCATTTTCAACACTGATAAATGAGCATCCTGTATCAATCTCCACAGTCACATTGTCTTTCTTGAAGCCACTCGAGCAAATGGTATCTTGAATTGTTTGAACAGGGAGTCTATATGCAAATTCCTTTCCTGAGGATTCAAATGCATTTAAGAGATTCTACTGTTCCCTCAATGATTGAAAAAGTTGATTGGGACTCAATTGTCCTTACAACTGTTCTTTCCACGAATTGTTTTTCTTCTTCATAACTGCTAACATTCATGGTGTCCCTATGAGGAAGTTGACCAATTGAAATCTCTGAATCAACCATACCAGTAACTTTAGAGCTCATTGAATTGCTGCTATATTTATCGACACTGATATTGACATCCTCAAGTTGTAATAAAGATTTTTCACTACAATGCAGGTGATCACCTTTAATTTCTCTCGTATCATCCAATTGAGGGCTGAAACATTTGTTCTCAATTCTAATTTGGGATAGGGTCGAGTTAAACTGACCAGAGGAACTAGAGGTCCCAATGGTGGTTTCAACACAGAGCTACTTAGGTAGGTGCAAAGAACTATTTTCTATGATATGGTAGGTCAAGGAATTATCTGACAAAGAGATGTCATGTTCCGCATTAATTTCAGTTTGATTTGGATCTGCAACAATGCCTTCGAAATCTGATCTTCTATATTCAGGGAGGGATCACTAACCCTGGAAGAAGCAAATATGGTATTCGATTTTGGGAATTGGCGGGGTTGACAATGCCCAAATGGAAGAAATCCATTATGGAAAGGCAGAAGCAATAAAAATAACAATAACAAGATGAGAGCCATCGAACCAGGCTTACCAAATCTAACACGGTGGAGATGTGATCATATAGGGAGTGCTTGAAACAAAGGAGGTGAGGTAAGAGTGATACAGATAGAAGAGTAAGCGAAGAAATAAGCGAATTAACGGTGGTGTCTAATTGATAATCTCTGTCACAACAAGCTCCATGCGCCTGAATATGTTGGACGAGTCTGGCATCTTCTTAAATATTGTCTTCATAACCTGAGGGATAATTCCTATTTCACCACCATGAACATAACCAGTGCCCATGGTATATGTCTTACCAGAACCAGTCTGCCCATATGCAAGAACCGTAGCATTGTATCCATGGGACAAACCATCAACAAGTGGAGAAACACATTCTTCAAAAATGGCTGATGAAGGAGACCTAGTGCTACCATATACATGATCAAATGTAAATGAATGAGAACCAATTTGTACCTTGGGAAGCACAGTCAATTTTGATATCTGTTACAACACCTGGGATGGAAATCTTGAGTAACTTCATGTATATCTCATCCATTTTAGTGATGAAGATATTCTTAATCTCATGTTGAATACTCAGGTCTAACTGTCATGTCTCCAGGAAATATTTACCAGTAATGCTTCCCCGTATCCCTCAAAAATTTGAACTGTCCTTTTCCACTCCAGTCATTTTCTGTTTGTAATTAGACAAAGTTATCAATTTGTCATTAAGTACTAATAATTCAGGGAGACCTTTCTTATGTATCACTTCAAACTTACTGAAAAATATGTGCACACCTATGTCCATCACTTGCGACTTCTTCTAACTCCTTGTTTTTGGATTTCAAAAATTTGATAAGTTCATTAGCCTCTTTGGATCTTTCTATTAACTCTTCCTTGATGATATCAATTGATCCTCTATCCTTTTGTACTAATTCATGTTTCTCAAAGATGATCTGTATATATGGCCAAATTTCTAACATTGATTTGATGATATCTACCCATATATTTTCCTTAGCTTGGGCTAAGGGTTTTTCCATGACAATCTCTTTCTTTCGTCGTTGTATTTGTTGACTAAGCCTTTGATACTTATGCATCTCTTCCTGGTAACTATCTTGGAACATTGACTTCCACTCCTGCATGTTCTTTACCTCTTCCACTTGAATGGACATGTCTTCCATGTATTTTTCAAGTTTGTCAGATGCATCTAAAACTTGTACAAGGATTGCGGATGGAAGTTTTGTTGATCTGGATGCTTCTATTGTTCTAATTCCTATTAGAAAGACTGCCTTTAGTGGGATCATGAAAATTTTCACATTCTGTTCCTTTTCCTTTATCATTTTATCCATTTCTTCTTCCATTTTTCTTATATGTTCATTATGTTCCATGATAAGCTTCAACATTTCTTCTTTGTGGCCTTCAGTCTCAACCACTTCTTTGGCTTGTGAATCTTCTGTACCTCGAAGCTTCATCTTCTTTCTCAGAGATTCTATATAAAAATTCTTCTTTTTTATTAATTCCTCTGCTTCTTTGACATTTGTTGGTTCATACCCAATCTTCAGCAACAATTCTTCTAATGATTTGTTTTTTTTGTCCTTCGCCAAAGAAGAGATTTTCTCCAGCTTCAATTGGGACTGAATGTTGTTCAGGGACACCTGAAAATTTGAAGCGGTCATTGAGGTGTTTTCCAAGGTAGAGAATATCATCTCTCTTTTCTTCCTATGCATATCCATATGGTCCATTGGATGGACGTCCTTTACATCAAAATCAAAGGCAGTCTTCTTATAGTCTGAAGCTATTTTATGATGAGGAACTTGTGCTTGAAAGAATTCCCTTTGAATTCTTCCTCTCTCTATGTCAATTGCTAACAACATCTTGTGTTAACCAGTGGAGGTATGCTTCCAGAAATAATCGTAGGTGATGTTGTTGAGGAGCTCATTTCTTTTCTTGATCTATTTGTATTTGTCAAAAATATTTGACTCTGTTTTCTCATGAAATGATTCGACTGTCAGAGTAGTGTCTGTTTGTCTTTGATATGATGGTGATGATGTAGACACTATGAACTGACTATCTAAATAGGATGAAGAGTGTGGTCCGTCCATGACTATGGTGGACTTCATTTCTCATTCCTTGAGAAAGTATGGTGCGTGACTGTTCTTGGCCCTCTTTCTATAAAATTTGAAGTCCTCGACTGATACCTCTGTGATTGAAGGAGAAACCTCCTTTCTTTCTCTCTTCTCTATTTTCTTTTGAGGTGTGTTTTTATGTGAAGCAGTGACAGGGGCAGGATGTTCCTCTATTTTTAGTAATGTGTTTTCTTTCCATTCTGTTTGGTTCATATACTTCTCGACTTCTGGTTCCTTCGTGTGAGCATAAGGAGTGCTCCTTTGTTTAACTCTAATTTATGAGATAACACCAAATGGTTCATAAGACCAAGTGAAACTCTGAGTAAACCTCTTTTGTTTCAAGAGGTTATCTTCTTCTTCTCCTGCTGATCTATTCTTGCAAATGAATGGGACAATTTGAATATGGATTATGAGTTGTTGTTTCTTCTTTGTTGCAATGAAGTGGAGGTCATCTGAGTTCACCATCTGCCTTATTTATTCTAGTGCAAAAATACTCACAAGGAGGTATTTAAGCAATCTGTAAGGAGGCAACTATTGTGTTTAGAAAAAGGTATAAATATTCTCCTTGTTACTCTGTTCTGTGATATATTCTTTGATTAATTTTCTATTAAATTGAAGTAATTAGGGAAGAAAATGATTAAAAATTATTTAGTAAATATTATTAAATGATATTAGATATTTTCTGAACTTTGGTTTGAATTGTTTTGAATTTATGCAGGAATGGACAATTGTTGTTAACTCAAGATAGTTAAGAAGATCATGAAGATGCATGGGCCATTGAAGATTGAAGAAATCAGGCACAAAACGATTCTAAGGAAGATTGAATCTTCATATTGCAATCTTCATAAATAGTAAAAGAAATCTTGAGGATCTCTCAATCCTTAGCATAGATTAATTTACTCGTTTCATTGTAATATATAAAGGATAGTGAACAATAGAGAAAAGAGGGAAGGAATTTAACCAAAACATTTTGTACAACAATCCATTGTAAATGATCGATCAATTATGGAATTAATGAAAGATTCAAGCCTCTTGATCATTTCTGTGTACTGATTTTTTAGTAGAAGATCTTCTGAAGACCGTGGGACCAGTCAACATGAGCTACTATCTCATCTGTAATCTTATCAATTATGTTTTAGTTCTATAATTTGAATTTACTTTTAACAGTTAGGATAAACTCTCCAATGTGTTGATTATTTTATGAATTGATTATGCTATTCATTTGCAGATAATAAATGTTCCATTTGAATATTATCGATTGTTGTTCCATTTCCAATTGTTGTTAATTTATTTCCCATGGATTTGTCTCATTTAAATTCGCATTTGTTGTTCTTTTCGTTAAATTCACATTTGTTGTTCCTTTCATTAAATTCGCATTTGTTGTTCCTTCTTACATATTCAGTAGATCGTTGTTCTTTTCCAATAGATTAATTAATCATTAAGAGATTGATTCATTAAGTGTTTTCAGAGATTAAATTATTGTTTCAAAGACCAATGAATTCAGTAAATTGATTGATGCTTTGATTCATGGTGTGTTATTGTTCAGATTACAATTTTGTTGAGTGAATTATTAGTTTCAATGTTTTTATTAATGCATGAAAAACTTGATTACTGGAGTAATTTAGATAGACTCAAATTTGTTTTAGCTAAATTATCTAAACGATTTAAACCTCTACGACTATCTACATAGGCTTTGCTGACATTCTTGAAAGAGAAGACAAATCCTCAGTTGATAAATTAACGTCAAGCTAAGGTTTTTTTTAGGACATATTTAGAGCCCAACATTTTGGCGTTGTTTTTGGGGAGAATGTGAAATATAACATCGGTTGCGTATCTGGAGGATGAGGTATTGAAAACGGAAGGTAAGAACCTATGTAGGAAACAAGTAAAATGCTTGTGCCAACACCTACCTTCAGTTGATGCATATAGGTTATATAGGTGCATAGAATTTGTGTATGTGTGTATGAATAAGAGGAAAGAACCTGAAAAGAAAAATCCCCCACCAAAATCTACAAAATCCCACGGCCCGCTGCCCCCTAGAAGGAGCACTTTCATAGATGAAATCATCTAAAAAGATAAATCTCAAGCCTCGGTTGGACCTCTAAAAGGTTCTACCTGAATCCCTCAAACAAAAAAATCACCAACTGTAGCTCATGCTGAGGTTCATAGAAGAACTGAAGGAACTGGACATAGTTTCCAAAATACACACATTGCACTTTTTAGTCCTTTAGACAAGGGAAATTCTTGTAGTTTGAGAGAAGGAGAAGGGGAGACCAGTGGAATTGTTGATTCAAACCCACCATCACCTAAATCTGGATCTCCTATGATTCCGGCAAGTAAAGGAACACTGAAAATCCTAGACTTAGGAAGCATGACTAAATTCCCTAAATGACCAAGTAATCAACCACCCCAAATAGAACAACCATAAATCCCTGAAGGCTATTGCTACATTTTTGACCAAATGGCACAACAAAATCTGTTGTGACCCCTGAATTCCACTTTGGAATATCCTATAGTTGACTCGGTTGCTAATGCCCCAATGAAGGTCGTTCCACTACAGAACCTTCCAACCTTCAATGGTTTGAACTAAGAGGACCTTGACGCATTCTTATTTGAGTTTGACATCTTGTGTAGAGGCTACGACTATATCTCTGAACCCCATAAACAAAATTTGTTTCCTTCCACTTTTAAAGGAGCATATTTACGATGGTTTATGGGGCTAGGGGGAGGAATTCTAAATACATGGGATGAAATGAAACAAGCCTTCCTTACGAAATATCAAGACTACTATAGGACCAGGGATTTAAAGGATGAAATCTTTAAAATGATTGCAAAAGAAAATGAAAAACTAGAAGAATATGTGGAAAGATTTCAATATAACCTGCAGAGGTCAACTTATAGTACAGTACCAGGTGAGGTACTTAAAGACACTCTAATAAACAGTATGAAGGATGAATGGGTAGAAACATTGAATTTGATGGGAAAGAGAGATATTTATCAAGAAACATATGATGACATTATCCAATTGTGTATCAGGTGCTCGTGTGGTAGTATACAAACCAGATTGGGAATATGAGCCACTGTCACCAGAAGTAGTAACATTGCTAGTGGGAGTGTCACTCGAGTAGAAATTGGTTATCTTTTAGAAAATTTTAAAACTAACATTTTGAGTACTCCGACTACACAATTAGATGTTCTGCACGTTAAACAGAAACAAGCAGAAGAAAAATAGTCATTGGCTATATTTTTTCCTTGATGCAGAAGCAAACATGGTTCAAGAGAGTGTCCCTTGGACGTGGTTCGAACCTGAGCCATATGTGCCAAAGACCACGTGACATAGCAATGTCCATCACTCCTACGACTAAAAGTTGTCTTTAAATAAGCAGAGGAAGAAATAGAACCAGTATATCTGATGGCTTAGCATCGCCAATGTCAGGTCGCCCTCCAGGTACTCTACAACATCCTTCTTCTTTATTTTCTGGGAAGTATAATCAACAGAATAATTATGGAAACACATGTGTTGCGCCTCTTTTGTCACTTGAATAAGAAAAAAAAAGGTGCTTACAAGCTTAGTTGGGTTAGCTAAGAAAGACAACAGTAAAGGAAAGGGTTAGAAAAATAAACATAAAATACTAAGCTAAGAATTAAACTAGGAAAGGAAAGAAAAACTAAACTATTGAGCATAAGGACATAACAACAAGAAACAAACAAGACTTGTGTCACCAATGGAAAGGATTGTATTAGTGAAAAGAAAACACCGAGAAGAAAGGGGACTTTGGGTCCCTTCTTCCTCCATGGGAGGGCTCTTGGAACCCCAAGATTAAGCTCTTCTTACAACTTGAAAACTTGAAAGAAATGGTGAAAGAATCCCAAGATAACCCACTCAAAAGGTGATGTGGATTGCCCAAATGGAATGGTGCTAGTATGTTCTTGATGAGAAAAGAGGATTCCCCAAGAGAATAGCAGCAGCATAACCTTGCAAATGAATTCCTTGAAAATGTAGTACACCCATGACCTTGTTTTATAGCATCACTTTGAGGTATTGTGCAACCAACTTTTAGTGTGAAAAGGGGTTGTTTAGGGCACCTTTATGTCTTTGACCAGCCACCCAGCCAAATCCAGCAGAGATTTGGATGTCAAATCGACTTGGAAGTTGAATCATAAGTGGGTGGGAGGCCCACCAACCTCGTAAATGCATCGTTCTCAAGTGTGCACGACTTTTAGCATCCACATCCATGCATCGTGTGCATGTGCGCTTTTCCTTCATTTCTATATGGCGCATGTGTGCACGCACCCGGTGTAGTCATAGCGCACCTTGATTTATAACTGGTTGTATAGTTTTGGACCTTTTGGAAATGATTTTTTGGTAATTTTGGTGCATGGGTGGAATCATAGCTGTTTGAAGATGCTGGATTCCTATAACCATTTGCGGAGCATACAGATAGCCGAAATTCATACGAATAGCCAAAATTCATCAATGTTTCTTCTACTGAGAGTATCGTTGTAAGAAAGAGTGATAGTGAGAGTATCAAGAGTGACCCATTGGAAGAATAAGGGGACCTGTGGGACCCAACCTTTCGCAAGGTGTGTAAAATAAATTGTGTACAAATGAGGCGAGCATGCCCCATGCTTGTGTCATGTAACTCAAAAAAGGGTGTTGTACAGTAATTGAAACTATGTGTTGATGTAGACAACTGCAATGCCCTCAGGGGTGGTTTTGATAAAGGCAGAGGACAATTCTGATGAGGAACATACTCTGAATAGTAGGCAATGACGCTTGTAAGAAGTATCATGGATTCTATGGGTGTTGATAGCCCAAAAAAGTTCAGAGGTCTTCAAAAAATATAAGAAACAACTACAATAGTCGCAAAGTAAGACCCACCATAACATGAGAAAGTGTTGAAGTCGAATGTTATGGGGGACAACGACAATAGGGAGAAATTATGGGTCTCTCTTTGTCGTTCGAGACTTCTCATTGGAAAGGTAATGAGAGTCAAGATACTGTCGCCCTTCTGGAAACTGTGCTGATGTCAATAAAAGAGGGAGACGTGACTCCAAGAAGCAAAGGGCTTCATGAAATCTACTAGGTGAGGTCAGGGACTGAGGAGTTACATGAACAAAGTTGAGGTGCGTGGAGACTCAAGACTGCCCTTGGTTGGGGATATATGCGAAGTATAATTGGTTGCAACCATTCAATGAAGTCGAGTGTCAGGGGAGACAATGAGATGTGGGATAAGTTTTTCCAAAGGCGGGACAAGGTGAACGAACTCAGATAGAAGAGGTAGGTGGTCTGTGGGATACTCGGAGTTGGTCGATGATTTCAAATAGGAGTATATGATAAGGAGTGCCCCAACCAAGGGCAACATGGGTTGCATTTTCCAGGAAGGTTGCCAAAGGTGACGACAAAAAGCTATGTAAAATGTTGGAAACAATGGCTTAATTACAAAAATAATTAAAAACATCAGTGGGGATAATAATGCATATACAGAAACAGGTGCCCCAGTGTAGGATGGCTTGGCCTGGGGATGGCACAAGTTAGTGGAAAAAACAGGTGGAGGGTTGGGGCCCCATAGGCTGGTTTATGTAGTAGGGCAATGTATGGAGGGAAATATGAGGATGGGAAGATTGATGATGGGTGGAATAGATGGTAAATGATGTTGCGGGAGTGCAATCAAAATAATCCATGAGGAAGTTCCCTAGGAGACCATTGGGTAGGCTAGAAAAATGAGGAGAAGGAATACGTGGCTGATTCATGACATGATGTAAGACTATCGAGACTCCCATCCCTAAAGGTTGAAAACAACATGAGTGTCGATGTGCCAAGGGGGGGATATAAATGGGAAAACTCATGTGGGGGAGAGTGCTACCAGGTGATAGTGCCCACAATGCAATGGAGGTGATAGTACTGCAGAGCTGGATATAGGGATCCTAAAGGTAAATTGTAGAGGGTGTGATTGGAGATGAAATTGAGATTCAAAGGGAATGATTACATGCCAATGTTTATTATATACCTGAAGGTGTCATGTTGGTGTATGATGACCAAGTACCTACACACATAACAACCAAATACCCAACGTGAATAATATCTGAAGAAAATTGAACCTACAATCATTTATTTGATAATTTTGAACATGAACATGCGTACCTGGACGGGGTATGGGCAAATGGCCCCTCGGGGGCTAAGGATGAAAAATGTCCCGGGGACTGTCTTGATGTAGAGGACGGGGTGTTGATCTCATGGCTGAAGACGGAGCGAAAAACAGACACTCGAAGCTCCCGGAATGGGGTTTGGAAGTTTGGCAAAAAGAACTATATATAGTTGTAGGGCCCATATTGCCACCTCATTTGTACTTGCTGTCAGAGTGATTGGACGAGAGATATTCAGAGGAGATTTGGAGATTCCAAGAGAATGAGGCACTCGATTCAAGACCAACGAGCTTCAGGTTAGTGGTCTTATCGTCCTGTATAGAATTAGGTTTTCTATTTGTGGGCAGGGCCTGTACGGAGAGTCGTATAGGGGGTTTTGTGGGTGTGGGCCCCCTAGTGTGTGGGCGATCGGGAAATATGCGCGCATGGGTGCACACCTATTATCCAGATATTCGTGCGCGGGGGAACCCTGATGATGGACATAAGTGCACATGATATGTGCGCTTGTAAGCTAAACAGCTGCGCATGGGTGCGTAGCTGTGTAGTGGACAGGCACACTATGATGCACGCTTGCGTACGTGACATGGGTGCATGAAGGTGCCTCTGTATGGCCGACAGGTGCATACACATGCGTGCCTATGGGATGAATAGGCACGCATGTGTGCTTTCTTGTGGGGTGAACAGGCGCACATGTGTGTGTGCCTGTGGGGTGAACAGGCATGCATGTGTGCACGCTTGTGGGGTTAAATAGCCGCTTCTTAGGGAAAAAGATGACGGGTGTGAAACTTATCATTTTTGGAGATTTTAATGTGTTTATATTTGAGATGGTTGATCGAGAACTGGATTATGTGGTTGCAGGTGATCTTTTGGACGATGTCGATTCACTGGAGAGAGAGATTGGTCACAGCTCAGGGAGGTTGTGGCCATTGAGAAGCCAGCAGTTCGTGACACTTTGGCAGCTTGTGGGCTACTGAAGTTCTTTGAGTGCCCCTTGATACGGGCCCAGGAGTACCTCCTACATTTCTTGATCTAGATGTGGAGTTTGAATCTGCATTTTTTTATGGTGCGGGGCAAGCAACTGGCCTTCAGTATGGTGGAGGATGTGTATTTTCTGACTGGGCTTCCTTTTCGAGGAACGCCCTTACTGGTAGAGCCCATATTACCTGGGGATGGGAAGTTGGCTACCTTAGGCTAGAGGTATTGTTCGAGGGATGATTTTATGTCGGGCTTCATGGTAGTATCAGGGCTAGGGATGCCCTCATTCATCACTATGTAACAACGATGGTTGTGGGGGTTTATGGGTCCCTCATGACTCAGCGGATCGGTGGTGGTCAGTTGAGGATTATGGGGAGGGCACTGGCAGGAGAGAATTTTTCCTGGGGCTTCATGTTGCATGCCAATATGGTAGGGCAGCTCGACAGGTGTCGGGTTAAGGACTCAAGGGATTTTACCTTTGGGTCCATCTTGGTTGCATTGTTTTTGGAGAGGGTGTTGATGTTGCGCCCTAGAGTGTTATTGGGTGCACCTAGTGCATGAGAGTCGTGACTGATGTGATGGTCGAGGATTTTGATTCACCACGGTGGTGGGGAGGGTGGCCATTTTTTCACAACCGAGGTTGCATAGGTGTGGCGGTAGATTCCGCAGATCATACTGCAATATCCGTATTGTGGGGTGGACTTCCAGGGTGATCCTGATATGGTGTTACCTCTAGGAGAGGTGTTCGACCACTGAGGTATGATGTGATTTTTTTTGTTTTTTTTGATATTTTGATATTTAGATAGTATAACATGTGTATTATGTATAAATGGATGCTGATGTTATCATTTGTTTATTTGTATGTGCAGATGTGGACCTCATGGGCGTGAGGTTGAGTTGGTTAGAGTGTTGGCTCGTCAGGGGCCGATGAGGCCGCTGCAAGGAGATCTGAGGGTAGGAGAGAGATGACGACGTAAGGATGTTGAGGCGAGACCTGCGAGTGATGCGAGAGCGTCTAGGAGGCGTCATTTCAATGACCGTGGTGCAAATCCATCACATGCTCCTCCAGTCGAGGCCGGGGGAGATTTTGAAGATATTCATCGCTGCTTGGAGGTGGTGTTATAGGGAGTGCCTGAGGGCATGTGGTCGCGTATCCAGGATGAGGGAATCTTAGAGCAGTGTGTGGGGGTGTCATTTGTGTGGCGGACTATGGTTCGGCAAGTAGCAGTAGCATGTGTTGTGATGACAGGGTGATTACCTCCAAGTTCGGAGGGACCGATAGCGGGTGGGGCACCACCTCCTAAGGGAGGGCCAGGTGGTGGTGCTCTAGAGGCACCATGAGTGTCTCTGTGTGTATTTTTGTATATCATATAGGCTGGTGAGCCCATTTGGTGTGGTGACACCAGTTTTGTACCGAGGTGGTTCACTGGATTATGGATTTTGTATAAGATGTACTCTATTTGTATGTAAACATTTTGATGGCACTTTTGACCAATATATATATATATATATATATATATATATATATATATATATATATTTTTTGGGGTTTGTGTTATTTTCACGTGTGTGTGAGATTTGTTTAATGTTGTGTATTATTTCTAATCTATATTTTGTGATAGACTTTTTATGGTTTATGTTGGGGTAAAAGAGTCTTAATTTGATAAATGCAAATCTAGTAAAATGTTAGCCAAGTTATTGATGATTTAATTAAATTGTCTTGGAATAGGCGTAAATGAAAGGAAATCAAAATGTTGAGATAAAAGTCTAACTTGCAGGTATTTGCGAAAGAGGCAAGGATCGCGGACACGGTACACATTGTTGAGATGGAGGACGACCAGTTGGGAATCAAGT
>JZKD02S1675285.1:318056-365048 GCA_000966675.3 Picea glauca
TATATATATATATATATACATTTTGGGGTCTTTGTGATGTTCACATGTGTGTGAGAATTGTTTAATGTTGTGTATGATTTCTAATCTATATGTTGTGATAGACTTTTGATGGTTTATGTGTGTGTAAAGGTGTCTTGATATGATATATGCCAATCTAGTACAATGTTAGCCAGGTTATTGATGATTTAATTAAATTGTCTTGGAATATGCGTAAATGTAAGGAAATCAAAATGTTGAGATAAAAGTCTAACTTGCAGGTATTTGCGAAAGAGGCAAGGATCGCGGACACGGTACACATTGTTGAGATGGAGGACGACCAGTTGGGAATCAAGTTAGATGCTAAGGTGATGAATATGATGATGGTTGGCATTAGCGAGGAGACCAATGACGGTAGTGTACTCAACTTGGTTGTTGGTTGTTGAACCCAGACATATGTCGTTGGAGTGGAGCAGTTCATGTGAGGGGGAATAGAGGGCCCAAGTAGCCGAAGTGAGATTCTGTGTCCAACAGATGGCGCCGTCAGCATAACTGATGTGGTAGGCCAATGGAGGAGGCATATGTCAATAACACAAATGATAGTTTAGGCGTGAGGTATGGAAAAAAGATTAAAAACACTATAAAAGAAAATAACCTAATGTAGAATGTCTATGCTCAGGCGTAAAATTTATTTAAGTACAACTCGTTGATGGGTTCTTTGAGAGAGAGGCCCTCAGGGGATGTCAGGATGTATGCGCCTTTGGTGAGGCAATGTTCGATAATGTAAGGGCCATGCCACAGTGAGTTGAATTTGCCATGACAGAGGGTATCGTGAGCGATAACGTAAGAAAGGATGAGGTCGCCTTTGTGAAATGAGTGGAGGTTGACATGGCGATCAAAGGTGGATTTGGACCATTTTTTGGCTGCCTCATTGTTCTGTAATGAAGATCGACGTTCTTCATCTAGGGACTCTAAGTTCAACAAACGATGCTCCATTGGAGCAGTGTCGAGTAATAGCTCAATTGCGGTACGTAAGGTGGGGATTTCTCACTCGGTAGGAAGAGTGGCCTTGACCCCATGGACTAGATGAAATGGTGTGAAACTGGTGGCCATTTTCATGGCCGTACAACAAGCCCATAGCGCAGAAAATAACATATGATGCCAATTGGTCTTATGTTTGTTAATCGTGCACTGTAACATGGTCTTGAGGACCTTGTTAACTGCTTCGACTTGTCCGTTGGACTGAGGGTAATATGGTGAGGAAAAATCATTGGAGAATCCTAACCAGGATGAGAGTTCAATGAAAATCTCATTCTTGAAATGTTTCTTGTGATCAGAGACTAGTTGGAGTGGTACTCCAAAGTGGGATATGATGTGATTAAAGAAAAAATGTGTTGCGGTGTCAGCGGTGTTGTTGAAGGTAGGCATGGCTTCAACCCACTTTGTAAAGTAATTGATTGCAACAATGATGTATTTGTGGCCATTGTTGGATGGAGGGTTGCAAGTCATGAAGTCGATTCCCCATTTACAAAATGGGCCTGCAGTAATGACTGGTTGTAGAAGAGAAGGTGGTGCTCATGCTTTGTTGGCATAAAGATGACATTTATCGCATCGCTTCATGGCATGAATGCAATCGTGAAACAATGTAGGACAAAAGTAACCTGCACAGATGATTTTCTGAGTGGTGGACATCCCCAAAATATGGCCCCCGCACGGGCCGCTATGGCAGTCGTTCAAGACTCTATCGGCCTCATCAATAGTCAAGTATTGACGGAGTATGGTGTCGACCCCTCACCGATATAAGATATATCTGATGAGGAAATGGCGAGATCCCTGATGGAGGATACGGCGATGATCATCTCATGAGAGGTGGTTACCGAACTTTTGGGTTCGGAGGTAGACAAGGAGATCACCGTACCAAGGATCATCTGAAGTGATGTAAAAGAGATGTTCATCGAGGAAGTTCGTATTGACTGGGGCACTGGTAGTATCGGAGGGGAAGGTTGTGATGAGTTTGGCGAGGACGAGAGCTTTCTTTCTCTTGGGTGTTGAAAATTCGAGATCATACTCCTAAAGGATAATGATCCATCGAGCAAATTTACCATTAATTTGTCGACGAATGAGCAAGTATTGCATGGGGTTAGAATCTGCTATGACTTTGGTTGTGCGAAGCAGAATGTAATGGCATAGTTTCTGGACTGTGAGAATGACTGAAAGGGCTATTTTCTATTCGTGATTATACTTCAAAGGTGGCCCTGAGAGGTTTTTACTAATGTAGTAAATGACATGCTCATGATCATCATCTCCTATTTGAACAAGAACTCCTGCTACTGAGACGGATAACACTGATATGTAGAGGATATAGCTGTGATTATAGTTGGGTGAACTAATTAAAGGGGCGTTAAAGAGTGCCATTTTAATATCGTCGAAACCTTTTTGGGCATGTTCATCCCAGTGGAATGGGATGTCATGGCATAGTAAGCGAAGGAAATCGTGTGCTCGAGTAGCATAGTCTGGGACAAATCACCTTAAAAAGTTATCTTTTCCTTGTAGGCTCTGGAGTTGGCGTAAATTTCGTGGGGGTGGAATTTCTGTGATGGCCTGGACTTTGAGGGGATCCATGGTAATAGCACTTTGGAAAATGATGAACCCTAGGAGGCGCCCGACAGTGACGCAAAACATGCACTTAAGGGGGTTCAAGCGGATGTTGTACTGACGACACCTTTGGAAGATGATTCGTAAATCATCAAGATGGTGAGTGCATTTTTTGGATCGAGCTGTGAGGTCATCCAAGTATTTGAGGATGATATGAGCCAGATCATGGAAAATGTATGTCATAGCTCATTGGAAAGTTGCGCCAGTATTTTTTAGGCCAAAAGGCATGACACAATATGAAAAAGTACCCCAAGGGGTGGTTAATGCGGTTTTGTATTGATCGGCTAGGAGGATTCGGACTTGGTTATAGCTAGAGAAACCATCCAAGAAGGATAAAGCCTCGTGGCCTGCGCAGACGTCGATAATTTGATCGATGAAAGGCAGTTGAAAGTTGTCTTTGGGATAGGCATGGTTGAGATCGCGAAAGTATGTGCATACATGGATAGTGCCCTATTTTTTGTTAACGAGTACAGTGTTGGAAACCCATGAGGTATAGGAAATGGTGTAGATGAACCCAACAAGGCGTAATTTTTCAATCTTGGCTTTGATAGCCACTACTTTGGATGGGTGTAGCGGTCATTGTTTTTGGCGAACCGATGTGATATCAGGATAGGTGTCTATGCGATGTTCGAAAATAGAGGGATCAAAGCCAGACATCTCAGTTTATGACTAGGAAAAAATATCCTAGTATTCTTGGAAGAGGGCTTTGTAGGCAGAGATTTCTTGAGGAGTGCATGCGACGCCAATGGTGATTTCCTCGATGTCTCCATTTTTTATGGAAATATCGATTTTGATGGTGGGGGAAATGTTGGCCATATTGCCTTCTTCAAAAGAGTCTGGGGTAGGGATGGGGTTGTTGAACCAGTCGATATGCCCCGATGGGATAAAATCATTGGTTTCAACTGCGTATATGGGGTATTGGTTAGGAGGTGTGAAGGCTTCCTGTGAAAGGAAGAGTGCTCTGTGGTGTAGCGCATCCCATGGGTAGTCATGGGTGGTTAATTCCTCGAGTATGTCCTCATCATAGTGGAAGTGTCAGAATACAAGAGATCTAAAAGAGTGATATCCGTGACTGTCACTGTGTGGTTATCTTCTGGTGGTGAAGAAACAAGAGGTATGATGTAATGATATTGAGATGATTCACTCATCATAAACCAATTATCAAGATACTGGGGGTTATAAATGGTAGTTGGGCATAAAATTTCCGTGGGGAAATGAACAGGAGAATTGGGGGGATTTGGGGGTAAATCCTTGTATAAGTCATCCAAGAACCATGGAGGAATAGGGAGTGCTTCTGGTTCAGGAGAAATAATATGAAGAATCTCTAGTGATGGGGTAAGGTTAATCATTGATTCTATAGGAGGTGTAGGGGTTTGAATCAGGGTCACTTGGTGTTGCCTGTATTTAATGATCATAGGACATTGATATTTGAAATGATCTAGGGATTCATAGAGAGAGAAAGGGCATCTCATACGTTCATTGATGAAGGTTGTGACATAATGGATGTCGGTGACAGAGGATGGGGTGAGTGTTTGTTGAAAGCTATGGCGTACAGTTGTTAATGTCTGTCGGAATTGAGGTAACATTGGACAATGGTGTGTGTAATGACCATATTCTGAACAGATGGAGCATGTGAATTTGGTTCGCAGTCCTTTGTTACTTGTGTTCTGTGAGATAGCGACAATACTGGAGGAAGCGATGAGCGGTGGTGGTGCTCGAGGGAGTTGGATGAGATTACATAACTCGAAGAGAGATGGGAATTTGTTGGTGGGGTGTTCGTCCTTCTCACATAGCGCATAAGGAGGTTGGATGCATGGGAGAAGTGGAGTTGTGCGCTCCTTCTTCTTTTTCTTGCCCCCAGTTATGGTAGGGAGGTTAGTGAGTGGGGGTGTAGGGGGTATGGTGGGAGTGAGTATGGGAATCTACATCGGGATTCCTTTTGTTTGGGGAGGGAGGGAAGGTTGAGGAACCATCTCTGGTGGATGTAAATACCAAACTAGGATTGCTAGCACCATATTAGGGAGGGTAAGCATTGCGGCTACTTGGAAAGCTTATACGCCTGGTGGAGGGTAAAAGAAGGGGATTTGAGTAATGGCTTGGGGAACTGTCTCCCAAACTGGGATATGGCCTTGGGGTGAGGTGAAATCGTGAACTAGTGGAGTCGATGAGTTTGCAGGACGCTTGTGAGGGAGGGGCTCTGCGACTAGTGGGACATCAGATATGAGACAAGCCTCACTAGGAGGAAGGGTATCCTCAATGTTAGTTCTTTTGGATGAGACGACACATACCTGATTGGATGGATGAATGAGTGGTGGTGCACTATGGTAAGTGCCTAACAAGGATGGGTCTTTGAAAATTTTGGGCCCCATTTCGATGAGTGGGTATGCCTCATGATTAGTATGGACGAAAGGGAGAATGTTATCGATGTTGGCAGAAGGGTTAGGCTCATAATGTGAAACTTGATCAATGGTAATGATTTTCCCATTATGGGGGAACATCATGGTTCGAAAGACAGAAGAGGCAACAGTCTTCATAGCGTACATGTAGCTATGATCGAACAAGATATTGTAATCGAGTGGGGTGTTGATAACTTCAATGTCGATGAAAATGCTCTTGCCCCCGAGTTTGACAGGGACATTTTGGAAGAGCCCTTTGGGAGAAGATGGTCATCCGTCATAAGCTCTTAAGGTAATGGCAGATGGTATGATTTTGGGGGAACCAAGTTTTTTCCATACTGACTTGGACATGATGCATGTGGATGCACCTTCATCAATGATGCACCAATGAATTG
The DNA here is from genome assembly GCA_000966675.3 of Picea glauca. Classification (NCBI taxonomy): domain Eukaryota; kingdom Viridiplantae; phylum Streptophyta; class Pinopsida; order Pinales; family Pinaceae; genus Picea; species Picea glauca. The sequence continues at coordinate 323,479 of JZKD02S1675285.1, forward strand.
TAATGTTCTGAATTTTCACTGACATTTGAAAAGCAATGAGAGCGGGGAGACGAGGCTCTCTGCTGTCGAGATCAAATGTGATGAGTTGAGTATATGCAGGGTCGAATGCCCCCAAGGTGGAAAGTAATGATTTTCACTTAGTGGGACAAGTTTGAAGTACTTCTAATACTGACATTGCAGTCAGGGATTGTGCTAAGTCATCGACCAAACTGTAATTACGAGCCGCCCTAGCCTGCAGGTTGTGGACATTCCTATGCAATGGGATGCGAGGGATGTGAAGAGGTATTTCTGTGTTAGGGCGAGGAATCATCAACGGGGGTCCCATTGGTGCTGGGATTGTTTCTGGGGGAATGGGAGGATACTCAGCGAGTGCACAATATTGATGACTACGTGTTTGTAGAAGGACTTATTCCTCACTAGTGAGCAGGATAGTATGATTTGCGGGATTGCTCAGGTTGAGATATTGTCCCAATTGTTGTGGGGTAGGCTGCATGTCTTGTTGGGTGTTCATCACTCCTTGGTGTGGAATGGGGTTTTGCAGCATGGCTAGGGGTGGTTGTTGTATGTATTGTTGTGGGGCCTGCTGAGGGGCAGGCGGTGCTGGAGGATGTGGTCCATTTACTAAGTCTTTCATCTATTTAAAATCAGTGATTTGGGGGAAATTATGAGTATAATGATTGAAATCACCGCAAAGGGCATAGGGGAAGTTGGTTCAAAGGTTATTGTTATTTTTCCCTTGACACCTATTGTTGTTTCCCCCTTGGGGGTTCTGCATCCTTTGGTTCTAGTTTTCCCTAGTAGGTTGGTTTTGTTAGGGGTGATTTTCGCCTTGACTTAGGTTTTTATTGTTCCAATTTTTTCTTTTCTTTTTGGTATTATTCAACTGATGGGTTGGATTTTCTGTATTCAACTATTCAAATTTTTGATATTCCTGAAAGGGAGAGGGTTGAACAAAATTTACCCCAGTGTGAGGGTGTCCTTGTGGTGGAGTTATGGGTTGTGGAGGGCCAAGAAATGGAAAGTATGGATTATTTTTTGATAATGATCCATAAGGTACATAGGAAGGCGTGGCACTTTCGCTAGTACTTAGAGTATAAGTTGAAGTAGAGGGAGTACCAGAACTTGTTTGGATGGGTGGGCGTACTGTGGGTGTCGATGGTGGCCCATTGATGGCTGGAGGAAGCACAAGAGGGTATGGTTGTTGATAAGGGGGTGGAGAATAATAAGGGGTTCCTCCATATTCCGGTGGATATTGAGGTGTTCCATACATTGGTGGTTGTTGGGGTTGTGGTGCATGGTGCGTGGTGTTACCAATCAATCCGTCTGTTGAGTGAGACATCCCAGGTTTATCTTGGCCAAATGGCATGGGTTTTGGGAGATCAGGAAGTACTATGTACAAGTACCCTGATTGTGAATAGATGAGGTTGTATTGTTGAGCCATACTAATGGCTTCTTCCTCTGATTAAGGGAAGGTGGAAACTACATCTTTATCGAGAAGAGAGACAAGTGATTTGAGAAACCAATCAAGACATTGTTGTTTGGTGGTTTATTCTTTGCACAAACTGTGTTGTTAATGCCACTCGTGAATGTGATCAGTGATATGTGTGGTTGAGTTTTGTTTAAAATTAGAGAGTAGTTCAAGACCATTGTCATGGTGGATTGGTAATTGGAAGAAGGTAAAAAATGCTTTGGCCAAGAACTCGGAAGTCGCATGGGACCCTGATTTTTCGTCTACATACCATTTGGCTGATGGGCCAGTGAGTGTGCGTTGAAATAATCGTAGTCGGATGGAATCATCCATAATGTTGTTGGAAGAGCACCATAAGTGGAAAGTCATGACATGGTTGGCAGGGCATCTCCTGCCTTTCCTTCAAACTTGGGGATATTTGAAGGTAGTTTGGTAGGCATTGCAGGCCATGTGGGGTCATGCAATATAGGATCATTTGTGAGTTTGCTTAGATCTGGTATGTTGAGAGAGGCCAAGTATGACATCTAGAGTGGTGGTGGAGGATTATTTCTAGCCATGGTGTGAGTGGTTTGTGAACCTGACCCTTGGGGGGGACTAGGTGGGTTTGTACTTCCCCCTTGAGAGGAAGTTGGCCCCTTGCTTCCGTGTAAAGGAGAGCGAGTGGAAAATGGACCTTGGGAATTGGACCCAAGTAAGGTGGAACCAAGAAAAGCTTATCCTAAGACAGTGGCACTCACTGGAGTGTGAGAAGGTGGATCCAATGAGTTGGCAAGACTAGGAACTCCCCCTAGAATAAGAGGGAGTTTTAGCAAGTTTCTAGAATGATGGGGGTTCTGTGGGTCCCCTATGATGTTTGACTAGTTGAGTGGATGTGTGTGAATGGTGGTGAGAGTAATAAATAAACATGAGCCTTTGTTGCAATTCTTGAACTTTACACGATATATATCTAAATCAAATGTAATCAAAAGTGCATCATACATAAAGTGTTTTGATTAAAGAAGCATATATGTGGATAGGTGGGTTTTGTCTGCATGAGGGATCAAAGAAAACGAATGCTCGTGTCCTAAAAAATGTAACGTCCTTCCTCTCAAATAGCACTGGACCTTCCAATAGTACTCAACAGCGGGGTCTGAAGTCACCGAAAGAGAAACTAGTGAATGATGAATCAATCAGTTATAATGAGGGGTAGAGGGGGAATATCCCGAAAGAACTGACGATATTTCGCAATAGCCGCACAAAATCTGATCAAGGTGCAATTGCAGCCCACAATTTCCACCTGGGTAGATGTCCTAATTTTTGGTCACTAGGTACCTCGGTCAAAGTGCGACATTTAGATTTTCGGCCTAAGAAATGGGTCACGGGCTGGATCCCTTCCAAGAGGTGGGTGCCTCAAGGGGGGATGCACAGAACAACCAGACCTCAGCCTTCAACCCTTCATGGGTATCTCCCTGCCTTATGGTGTTAGGAACACTTGACTTGGAGGATTTAAAGTTCCCTATTTGACACCTTCTATTGTTTTGAAAAATGTGAGAACTAGATAATGGGGAGCTATTTGGATGCCTATCCCCGAAATCCTACCTAGACTAAAAGATTTCTTTTGGCACCTCATGTGGAGGAAAACTTAGTGAGTTTTTAGAAAAAATTTAGATGTGGTTGTGTGAGATATTGGGGGTGTGAGCCAATCTCGTTGAAATTAAGTGGGAGTTGATAGTTTCATCAAGAAAAGGGCGGGGTGTTTTGGAATCCTTTTGGAAGAAACTTACTTCAACCTCCACGTTTCGAGATGAAAACTATGTGAGTGAGAAGTGACTTTGTGTGTGAACAAGTGAAAGTGTGCCGATTTTTAATAATTTAGGTGTCACCTTGCTGCATGTGGACTTTGCTTGGTCCTTACAAGTGTTGATTACCTAAGTTACTATGTGTCATTGGTATAGCCTTGCGGAATTCAAAAGTCCCTAGGAAACTAGCATGTGGACATGTGGGTCCTTTACTATTCCTTTAACTCCCTAATGTGATTTAATATAAGAAATATTTGAAACTATCCTAGATTGTGATCATGTTTGTGATCATGTCGGCATGTATGGGCTCGTTACAAAACCTTTAAACTTCCCTAGTGATTTGATCTACGAAAGTAAATTTCAACACTATCCTATCTTTGTAGCATGTGGGCATGTATGGGCCCATTACAATATTGAGATGTGTTTGAAAAATAAACTAAGAGGAGTCCCAAGGGGGTTGTTGTCCTCTCCTAAAGGTTTAGCTCTTTTAAGGGAGATGAAATTGTCCTACAAACTTTTTCTGATTCTCAAGATCGCTTTAAAGCGCGAGAGAAGAGCATACTCAACGATTGATATCCAATTTCTGGTCCCAATATAAGTTTTATGTGATTACAAATGATTCCAACTTATACTCTTAGTCAAATCAAGCTATCCATGCAGCAAAATGAAAAAAAAAAGAGGAAATAATGATTTTAAACCCCCTAAGTGCCTATGTGTCTTGACTAATCCCTTTATATGGAGAGGGAACTAAGTGTGGTGTAGATTACAACATGCATGGAATCATTTTTAAGAGGGCTAGGGGCCTTCCACAAATCACAAAAAGGCTTACAATGTGTATTCTTCTGCACAGGTGTGCGGGTCTCAGAGTAGACAGAGACACAGTGAGCACCAATGTGCAAACCGAAAAAGACTTTTGGGCACAGGTGCACAGAAGGCGTTGAATAACACAGTAATTTTGGTGCACGTGAGCATGATGAGTGATTGTGGGCCAATAAACCCGCGCATATCTGTCACATGGTCGTGAAGAAAATTCTGGATGGAATTCTCAAAACTCATTTTTGAATTGGATGTTTTACAGGTCGGCTTGGGCTCGTTATGGTACCTCTACGTTAAATAAACCGAAAAAGGAGCTAGAATGACCCAAATGGGGTAGGAAATTGATGCCAATCCCCAGTGGAGTCGCCAATCTATTGCGCCTCTTTTGTCACATGAATGAGAAAAGCAGAGGTGCTTACAAGCTTAGTTGGGTTAGCTAAGAAAGACAGCAATAAAGGAAAGGGTTAGAAAAATAAACATAAAAGACTAAGCTAAGAATTAAACTAGGAAAGGAAAGAACAACTAAACTATTGAGCATAAGGACATAAGAACAAGAAACAAACAAGACTCATGTCACCAATGGAAAGAATTGTATTAGTGAAAATAAAACACTGAGAAGAAAGGGGACTTTGGGTCCCTTGTTCCTCCAAGGGAGGGCTCTTGGACCCCCAAGATTAAGCTCTTCTTACAACATGAAAACTTGAAAGAAATGGTGAAAGAATCCCAAGCTAACCCACTCAAAAGGTGATGTGGATTGCCCAAATGGAATGGTGCTAGTATGCTCTTGATGAGAAAATAGGATTCCCCAACAGAATAGCAACAACATAACCTTGCAAATGAATTCCTTGAAAATATAGTGCACCCATGGCCTTGTTTTATAGCACCACTTTGAGGTATTGTGCAACTAGATTTTAGTGTGAAAAGGGGTTGTTTAGGGCACCTTTAGGTCTTTGACTAGCCACCCAGCTGGACCTAGCTGATATTTGGATGTCAAATTGACTTGGAAGCTAAACCAGAAGTGGGTGGGAGGCCGACCAACCTCATAAATGCGTCGTTCTCAGGTGTGCGTGATTTTTAGCATCCACAGGTGTGCATCGTGCACATGTGTGATTTTCCTGCATTTCTGGATGGCACATGTGCATGCGTGCCCTATGTAGTCATAACACACCTTGATTTTATAACTGGTTGTATAGTTTTGGACCTTTTGGAAATGATTTTTGGTAATTTTGGCCCATGGGTGGACTCATAGTTGTTTGAAGATGCTGGATTCCTGTAACCATTTATGGACAAAATTTCAGTGATAATAGATCTGAAATTGTTATGGAGTCGCCAATCTGTTGTGCCTCTTTTGTCACCTAAATGAGAAAAACAAAGGTGCTTACAAGCTTAGTTGGGTTAGCTAAGCAAGACAACAGTAAAGGAAAGGGTTAGAAAAATAAACATAAAATACTAAGCTAAGAATTAAACTAGGAAAGGAAGAACAACTAAACTATTGAGCATAGGGACATAAGAACAAGAAACAAACAAGACTCATTTCACCAATGGAAAGGATTGTATTAGTGAAAAGAAAACACCAAGAAGAAAGGGGACTTTGGGTCCCTTCTTCCTCCAAGGGAGGGCTCTTGGACCCCCAAGATTAAGCTCTTCTTACAATTTGAAAACTTGAAAGAAATGGTGAAAGAAACCCAATCTAACCCACTCAAAAGGTGATGTGGATTGCCCAAATGGAATAGGGATAGTATTCTCTTGATGAGAAAAGAGCATTCCCCAAGAGAATAGCAGCAGCATAACCTTGCAAATGAATTCCTTGAAAATGTAGTGCACCCATGGCCTTGTTTTATAGCACCACTTTGAGGTATTGTGCAACCAGCTTTTAGTGTGAAAAGGGGTTGTTTAGGGCACCTTTAGGTCTTTGAACAACCACCCAGCCGGATCCAACCGAGATTTGGATGTCAAATCAACTTGGAAGATGAACTAGAAGTGGGTGGGAGGCTGACCAACCTCATAAATGCGTCGTTATCAGGTGTGCGTAGCTTTTAGCGTCCACAGTCGCGCATCATGTGCATGTGCGATTTTCCTACATTTCTTGATGGCACATGTGTGCGTGTGACCTATGTAGTCATAGCGCACCTTGATTTTATAATTGGTTGTATAGTTTTGGACCTTTTGGAAATTCTTTTTTGGTAATTTTGGTCCATGGGTGGACTCATAGCTATTTGAAGATGTTGGATTCCTGTAACCATTTGCGAACAAAATTTCAGTGATAACAGATCTAAAATTGTTATGAAGTCGCCAATCTGTTGCACCTCTTTTGTCACTTGAATGAGAAAAACAGAGGTGCTTACAAGCTTAGTTGGGTTAGCTAAGCAAGACACCAGTAAAGGAAAGGGTTAGAAAAACAAACATAAAATACTAAGCTAAGAATTAAACTAGGAAAGGAAAGAACAACTAAACTATTGAGCATAAGGACATAAGAACAAGAAACAAACAAGACTCATTTCACCAATGGAAAGGATTGTATTATTGAAAAGAAAACACCGAGAAGAAAGGGGACTTTGGGTCCCTTCTTCCTCCAAGGGAGGGCTCTTGGACCCCCAAGATTAAGCTCTTCTTACAACTTGAAAACTTGAAAGAAATGGTGAAAGAATCCCAAGCTAACCCACTCAAAAGGTGATGTGGATTGCCCAAATGGAATGGTTCTAGTATGCTCTTGATGAGAAAAGAGGATTCCCTAAGAGAATAGCAGCAACATAACCTTGCAAATGAATTCCTTGAAAATGTAGTGCACCCATGGCCTTGTTTTATAGCACCAATTTGAGGCATTGTGCAACCAACTTTTAGTGTGAAAAAGGGTTGTTTAGGGCACCTTTAGGTCTTTGACCAGCCACCCAGCTAGATCCAGCCGAGATTTGTATGTCAAATTGACTTAGACACTAAAGGAGAAGTGGGTGGGAGGCCGACCAACCTCATAAATGCGATGTTCTCAGGTGCGCGTGGATTTTAGCGTCCAAAGTCATGCATCATGCGCATGTGTGCTTTTCCTACGTTTCTGGATGGCGCATGTGCGCGCACACCCTGTGTAGTCATAGCGCACCTTGATTTTATAACTGGTTGTATAGTTTTGGACCTTTTGGAAATGTTTTTTTGGTAATTTTTGTCTATGGGTGGACTCATAGCTGGGCCAACCATTTGCGGACAAAATTTTAGTGATAACAACATGGCAGGGCCAACCATTTGCTAATCCCACCTGGAAGTCCCAACAATATCCTACTGCACCCCGGCCAAATAAACTAGTTGTTAATCCTAATTGGCCTAACTTGCAATATCCTACCCCATTTTGGTAGAATTCAAATAATAACTCCTATCCCTCACAGTGAACTAGTACAATTTCCCAAGCCCCCAATTGGACTCAAAACTAGTAGCACCCCATGGGACTGACCAATCAACCCATGGTAATGGCTCCTCAAGATTATCCCACTTTGCAAGCTCCACTTCAACTACCCCAAAATCCTCAACCTCAAATGTGCCCTCAACTACCAGCTCAACCCAACCCAAATCCTAATAATAGACCATTCCAACTCATGCAAATTGTCGATAATTTGGAGGGGGAAACCAACTCTGTAGGGTGAAACGAACCTCGGTTGAGATCAGTGCATGTAATTTATCCTGAATAAAGTGACATTCATCAATAATAGGAGAATGAGAATGATGTAAAACCAGCAATAACACCATCGACTATTGTCATAAGAGAAGAAATATAACAGGGAGAAAAAAAACGTTGAGCAACAAAATCCCCACAAAGACGTAATTTTTTCTCCTCTGTTTCTCGAGAGGCTAATGATAGAAAAATCGATTGTGTATCCTAACTTTGATATCGTTGCGGAACTAAAGAATCTATGTGTTAAAATTTCACTCCTACAGGCTCTACAAGACATCCCAATTTATGCAAAAAACATTAAAGAGCTATGTGGGAAGAATCCTAGAAGGAAAACTAAGAATCCATCAACTTTTCACGTGGTAGGAACTTTGTCCGATCTTATTCTAGGAAAGTAGGAGCCAGTCAAGTACACGGACCTAGGGAATCCCATGGTAACAGTTCATATATAGGATTTTTTTTTTATCCAAATACACTGGTGGATTTGGGGGAAGCCATCAATATTCTGACCAATGAGACCTATAATGTCCTGGGTATCACCTCTTTCAAACCTACTTCAACTATGTTAGAAGTGGCTGATAGATCGGTGATTAAACTAGTAGACACCTCACAAGAAATAGCAATCTCAGTCGACTCTTGGGAATACCCAACGGATTTCTTGGTTATCAACCCAAGAAGTAGACTCGATGGGTATCCATTTCTATTGGGATGACCATGGCTAGAAACGAAAGATGCATACATAGGATGTCGCGCAGGAAAAATGACAATTGCTAGAGGGAATGTTATAAAGAACCTTATCTTATATCCTCCAGCTAAACCAAGTCTTCCTCTCATACATCAACAATTGCAACCACCTAGATATCCAGAAGAAAACCTACGATCTCCTCTCATACTGGAAGAATCTCTTGGGCTCAAAAACCAACTAGAAGTTGATGTGATTAGCAACTTCATTAACATCCCAACTGTTGTAAGAAACCCAACATGTCAAATGCTAAAAGTTGTTTTAGATAATGAGGCACAAGGAGACCGTTTGGAAGAATTGATGGAGCAACATATTCCAACTATTGTTGTACATAACAACATTATAGTTGAAATCGTACCATGAATATTAACACCAATTTGAATAAGAAACAACAACAAAAATTGATTTAGATCCTTTCTAAATATCAACAGGGTTTTTCTTCGGAGTATCCCGACATGAAGGCTATTGATCCCCAACTATGTACACATCATATCTACATTGAAAATGATGCCCGACCCATCCAAAATCCCCAACGAAGATTAAACCCTCATCTCAAGGACATTGTCAAAGAAGAATTACAGAAACTGTTGGATGTAGATTTCATATATCTTATTTCAGAAAGCCAATGGGTCTCTCCACTAGTAATTGTCCCCAAAAAGAATGGTAAATGGAGAATCTGTGTAGATTACAGAGAATTCAATAAGGCTACCCAGAAGGACCATTTTCCCCTACATTTTATTGATCAGGTCCTTGATACTTTAGCAGGAAATCAATTTTTCTCCTTCCTAGATGGATTTAGTGGTTATAATCAAATTCATATTTCTTTGGAAGACTAGGATAAAACTACATTTACATGTCCCTGGGGTACCTTCACATATCGAGTATTTCCCTTTGGATTATGTAATTCTTCAGCTACATTCCAGAGATCCATTTTAAGCATATTTTATTATTTAATTAATGAATGACTTTAAGTTTACATGGACGATTTTACCCCCTATTGCACTAACTTTGATGAAGATTTAAGGAATCTAGAGAAGGTACTGGAACGATGCATTGCTACACGACTATGTTTAAGTCATGAGAAATATCATATGATGATGACTGGAGGTGTTGTACTAGGACACTATGATTCTGCAAATGGAATCAAGGTAGACCCAACAAAAATAGAGGTAATTCTTAATTTGCCTACACCTCATATACAAACTGAGGTATGTAGTTTCCTTGGCTATGCAGAATATTATCGCAGATTCATAGAATACATTTCAAGAATAGCTGCACCTTTACATTCTTTAACTGGTAATGTGGAATTTCAGTGGTCTGATAAGTGTGATTTTTCATTTGCAGAGCTTAAAAGGCTAGTTTCGACTGCACTAGTGCTGAGAGGAACAAACTAGAAATTACCATTTCACATCTCTTAAGATGCATCAAATATCACTGTAGGCATTCTCCTTTGACATGAAGAAGACACGAAACATTATGCTATTCATTTCATTAGCAAAAATCTTACTCCTGCCAAATTAAATTACATAGTAACAGAAAAACAATTTTTAGTCGTTAAACATGCTATTAATAAATTTTGCCACTATATAACAGGCTATCCAGTTATTCTGTATAATGATCATTCTGGTATCAAATATTTAGCCAACAAACAAATTACTAATGGGCGAGTTACTCGATGGTTGTTTCTATTGCAGGAATTCAACATCACCATTAAGGATCGTCCCGGAAACGAGAATCTTGTTGTAGATTTCTTGTCTCATGTACCCAAAGAAGATAACTCTTTGACAATTGAAGACCAATTTCAATATGAACACTTGTTCGTTGTCACTATTAAGACGCCTTGGTATGCTGATGTAGAAAATTATCTAGTAGTTTGGAGATTGCCAGCACACCTATCATCAAGATAGAGGAAATTGATTGTTTAGCACAGTGCACAGTTCACCTGGATTGGTGGATATATTTTCCACACAGGGTCTGATCTTTAGATCCGAAGATGTGTTAGATATGATGAAATTTATGATGTCTTGAAGGTGGGTCACGATGAGCCCTGTGGCAGACATTTTGTAGATCGTAGAACTGGGCATAACGTTTTACAGATGGGCTACTATTGGCCCTCAATATTAAAAGATGAAAAGAAGTATGTCCAAGCCTGCAATAGATGTGAGAGGATGGGATGACCAAGCCAAGCTGATTAAATTTCCCTGCAATGACAAGTGGTGATGGAACCTTTCGAGAGATGGGAACTATATTTAATTGGCCCCTTCAACTCAAAATTAAACCAGAAAGAGTACATACTAGTTGTAATAGACTATATGACCAAGTGGGTAGAAGCAGTGGCCTTGACAAATGCAACTGAGGAAGTGGTCATTAAGTTTCTCTTTGAACTATTTGTACACTATGGATTTCCCAAGGAAGTAAACATGGACAAAGGGTCACAATTTACAACACATAAAATCATGAGCACTCTACAAAATTATTACATTAAACACACAGTTACTTCCCCATACCACCCATAGGAAAATAGACAAGTGGAGAGTACAAATAAAGTCTTGGAGGAAATATTGACAAAAATAGTTTCAAAAAACTGTCAAAATTGGGCAGCCAAGCTTCCAAATTCCTTATGGTCTTATCGCACAACATGGTGTAACACTACTGGTTACTGTCCCTATCACCTGGTCTTTGGCAAATAGCCTATATTTCCAATTGAATTTGAGATCAAGAATTTGAGAATGGCCCAGGAAATTGGACTCAATATTACTGAAGAACACACACAACACTTACAAAAGCTCAATGAGTTAGCTGAAGCACACTTGTTTTACCTTCAACGCACAACTATTATTGAACAGTAGAGAGTTAGCTAGCATGATAAGCATATCAAGAATAAATCCTTCTAGAATGGTGATTGGGCGCTTCTCTATGATTCCATATTTCAGGATTTTCCTGGGAAATTGCAGACAAGGTGGTTGGAACCGTATGAAATCAGAGAAGTCCATGATAATGGCACTATCACCTTAGCTACCATCGATGGGTCTAGTTCTCCTTTTTTGGTAAATGGACATCGACTATGACTCTACCATCAGCCCCTTTCAAAAGAATCCTTTAGCCAAGAAGTAAGTAATGATCCTACTGTTCATATTTTCGTTGGCTGGGAAGGTAACCCAATAGCTTCAACTCCATGAAATCGTTGTATTTTCAACACTATACATATTCTATATAGTTTTCTTTAAAGATCTGATTGAGTTTTTAGGTTTTTACTTTCTAGGAAAGTCACTGTAAAGAGTTTTGGAGAACAAAAAATAGAAAATATGACTGTAATGAAATATAATTAGCATTCTTTTATGTTCCTTATTCAAAAATTTGATTTTCTCTTGTATCACTTCAAAAGATTCATCGAATATGAACATCATTTTATACAGGAGATGAATATGCCATGTTCTGCAATAAAAGTCAGGCGATTGCATTAAAATAATGTGCAGCTATAGTAAATAGAAAATGAATGCATGACATTGTAAACCATCCAATATTGTGATCATTGAATAAACTTACCCGTAAAAATTAAATAAATTTAGTTGATGACTAATCAATCCTAGATTTGCTAAAACAAAAATGTATGTGGGAGGTATCCAATTACTTAATTATATGGTTAACAGTTGAACAACATCATGTCATTCATTCAAACATAACAAATGTCATTCCCTTTGTTGCAATTGTCGTTACCTTCGCGGGTAGTGTCGTTCATTCGAATGTAACAACTACCATTCCTTTTGTAATAACTATCGTTCCCTTTGTCGTGATTGTCATTCCTTTTTTTTCGGGTAGCATTGTTCATTCGAAAGAAATAGTTGTTATTCCCTTTTTCGGTTGTTCCTGTTGTTGTTCCTTTCCTTTGATTGTTGCAATATGTTTATCCATTCCTTTGGGTATGAACTTCACTAATTAATTTTCAAAATCATCATTTTCCAATCATCATGGTAATGATTTGTCATTTTTGAGGAATATCTAAGCATAACTTATCGAATTTTTTATGGATTGATTTTTCTGAATTATCTTAATATTGTTCATGATCCTTAACCACCATAATTCGTTTCTTTCCTCTATATATATACATATACTTGAATGATAATTTTCCTTCACATGATAATAAGGAGTCTAAGGAACATTTTCTACTTGGCATTCTTACACTTCTTACACCATCCCATACTCTTAAGGAGTAGATGAGTCTCCCTTAATAAAGCCTAAAAAATAAAAATAAAAGGGGGGGAAATAATAATAAAATAATCAAATATGAATAAAGAGAATATCCTTTTCCCAAAAAGGATAGGGTGTCTCATCATGAGCCAACCTACCACGATCATAAGAGATTAACATAAGTGAAATTCCCACTATGACTACCACACCAGGGAAATGGAATTTTTCATTTAGAGTCAAAGGACAAGAGGTCTCATCACGAGCCAACTTTTTCACTTTGTTACGATCTAGTGAGTGGCATTATTGTTATCTGGCCACCAAACCAGGATAGTGGCCTTTTTGGGAAAAGAATCTTTAAAATATTTATTGAGGATACTGGCTCATCTATGGGTTAAAAGGAAACCCTGTTGAGGCTATGGACGCCTATTGGCAGTAGTGGCTCTGCCTATGGTATTGAATTTTATCTTATACACTAATTTTTTATTGTGTTCATAAACTTCCTTTCTTAAAAAAGAGGCTATCATTCTAGTTATATTCAACACAAGGGAAAGTAACAAAGTTATGACACGTGGCATATTTATAAAACATGAACAAATTAGGACTACTCAGAATATTCTTCCTTAACATATCGAACATTGGTATTTGAACTCGTACTTTCCAAAAAAGATGTCATTATCATTCATGATTAACATTTAAATTATTTGAAAGTTGTTAACGATCGTTCCCTCAACGAAAGCAGCGTAATAATTATCCCTCACTTGACTGGCCGCCATCATTCCTTTCACATATATCGATAGTCGTGGTCGAACTTTTCATTTATTAGGGGGAGGATCTTCCACACGATTATTGATATACCATAATGATTACAATTAATGGGAAAATTTGTATTTCTATATACCATTGTTGTTCTGTAATTTTTACCATTTCTAGTAATTTTTTCTCACATGCTGGTCTAACTAAGTTTGTAGTTGGGAACGATAGTTGTGCTCACTTGTTTAAAGAAGACATGGGTGGCCGAAGCATCTGTCGCGAGCCCACATTGCTGCAACTAACTGACCAAGCAATGGAAATTCTACACCACCTGGGGTGGACAAAATACTTCAACAGATTGCAGGGGTTCGACATAAATGTCACACTTGCATTTTTCCAAAACTTACAAGGGGGAGTCTCAGTAATTAGAGGCATACAAATTTTGGTTACTTATGCCATTATAGCTGAGGTAATAGGCCTCACAAACGAAGGAACACAATTCACTAGGAAATACACAGCACTCAAGGAGGCTGTGGAGTCCTTCGCAGAACCAGGAGAAGAATTTGACAAAAAAGGGAAAGGACTCAACCCCACTACTCTTAGCGAGCCATGGAGGGATCTAGCAAGTGTAATACAGAGATATATCACATGCGATGAGTAATACGACATGGTGATACCACACCACCTCAAACTGTTGGCAACACTAAAACAAGGGTTAGTGATAAATTTACCATTCTTTTTTAATACCCTGCTGCATAAAGTTGCCGAAATAATCCAAAAAACCAAATACCTTGCCAATGTAATTAGTCACCACAGGTTAGTAAAATTGATAGTAAATAGGGCCTTAAACCATACACAAATAACTTGGGGAGACTTAATTGATCTCGATAGGCCCCTACAAATTGAGCAACCTGATGTCCACCATGAAATTCCCCCACGTGGAATTGAGGCATCCCAGACAGAAAGAGATAATGCCCAAATTGAAATTCCAGTACCCCAACCTGAAATGGAAGCAACCCTCATTCATTTTGAAGAAACCCAGAGAATACAGGTAGGAACATCAAAGAAGAAGAGACAGAGAACAATTTATGTTCCTGAAACCTCCACTGTAAAAAGAAGAAGGGGTAAAAATACAGTACAACCTGAAAGCACTCAGAAAACTGTACAGACAGAAAAACCATCACATGAAATCCCTGTAGAATAGAAGGATTATTTCTTTAGAAGTTATGAAGAAGATATGGCCCAAGTACTGGGAAATTTGGGTATCTCACTTATTGAAAATACAGACAGGTCCGGAGAACCCCAAGCTCCAACTTCTTCTCATTCAAACCCTATCTTTGATCTTTCTGATATGGAGATGCCATCTCCTGAAGGAACAGAATATATAGAACCCCAGTTCGATGAGAACAATCCTTTAGAATAACTAGAGAACTCAAGAGATATAGGGAAGCAGTTACCAGTTGATCAAGGTGGGAAAGACCTTGAAATTTCCCATAGAAGGAAAGAAATAGTAGGAAAAGGCAATAACATAATCAAAAAGTTAAAACATGAAAACAAGACATTGAAGAAAATGGTTAAGAAAATAAAAGTATTAAAAAAAAAGTTAGTAGATTGAAAGAAACAATTAGACAACTTAGGAAACAACTGGAAAAACATGACAAAGCCCATGAGAAGAAGAAACCTAAGAGGTATAGAGTACAGGGAATAAATCCACTTCCCAAAAGGACAGTTCACACCAATTATGTTGGGACACAAACAAAATTCCATGCTCCTTTGGAAACGGTTGAAATAGAAACTCATAAAGAGACTCCAACAACAATAGAAACAGTTATTCAAACTGAGGAAGTATTTCACTCCCCTGAGAAGTATGTCATTATTAAAATATTGGAAGTAGAACTAGAACAATCCCAACAAACCCTAACTCAATGCAGAAGTGAAATGGTAACAGTTTCAGAAAATCAGAAAATTTTCAGACAAATCCGAGCCATGTCAACAACTGAGAATGAGACTTTTGTTGATCTCAGTAGAGCTAAATAAAAGGTTAAGAAGGTACAGGGCCATCTTGATGGATCTTTGGAGAAAATCAAAGAAATTTTCTCTGTTTATTCTGATATTTTAGCTTGCAGGGCTCCTGCTACTTACTATGCCCTGTTTCTATTAGAACGTTATTTGTCACTAAAAGTAAAAGCTATTAGGGAAGGCACACCTTCCGAGTTCACCATTGCTTCTAATTTTATTTCATGTTTTAAAGAACAAGAGGATGGAGTACAATACTTTTTGTGTGAACTATATCTTCACAACTTCATCCTAGAAGGAAACAGAGAAGAAAACCCCAATCCATTCACTGTGGATATCCAGTTTCAGGCCTTCTTGTCTTTTTCTAAAAATCAAACTAGGTTTTCTAAAGAACATAAGGTCTTCATGAAAAGGGAGAATGGACTAGACCTATGGATCAGATGGGAACCTCCTAAATCCATTGATACCATTATGTAACATAAAGCATTCATGAAGAGGGAGAAGGTTGCAGAATATTTATCCCCCATCCATATACATGTTGTACATTCAGGTCTACAGTATTTTAGAGAGATTAAAGAAGAAGCCCTTTCTGCTGCCAAATTAAGATGGAATCTCTCCTCAAATGAAGTCAAGAACAGGGAGCCATTTGGTTTCATATATTTTCACGCAGCTACCTTCAGGTTAGAGAGGTATGCCAGAATGATCATGGAAGAAGGGCCTTCCTGGATTGGATGCAGGTACAACCCTCCCATTATTTCGTATCCTCCAGAGGGTTATCAGAGTAATTATGGGTTCTGAAGACCTAAAGAAGAGACCTATCCACCCTTCAGTATCATTGCTTTACATATAAACTCTCGTGTTGCATGAGGACATGCAAAAAGGTAAGCTGGGGGGTATGCTGAGTTGAGAAAAAGGTATAAATATTCTCCTTGTTACTTTGAATTGTGATATATTCTTTGATGACTTTTATATTAATTTGAAGTAATTAGGGAATAAAATGATTAAAAAGTCTTTAGGAAATATTATTAAATGATATTAGATATTTTCTGAACTTTGGTTTGAATTGTTTTGATTTTATGCAAAAATGGACAATTGTTGTTAACTCAAGATAGTTAAGAAGATCATGAAGATGCATGGGCCATTGAAGATCGAAGAAATCAAGCACAAAACGGTTCTAAGGAAGATTGACTCTTCATGTTGCAATCTTCATAAATAGTAAAAAAAATCTTGAGGATCTCTCGATCCTCACGATATCTTAATTTACTTGTTTCATTGTAATATATAAAGGATAGTGAACAATAGAGAAAAGAGGGAAGGAATTTAACCAAAACATTCAGATCTATTAATTGGTGACATTATGTACAAAAATACATTGTAAATGATCGATTAGTTATGGAATTAATGAAAGCTTCAAGGTCTTGATCATTTCTACGTACTGAGTTTTTAGTAGCAATATCTTCTGAAGACCGTGGGTCCAGTCGACATGAGCTACTGTCTCATTTGTAATCTTATCAATTCTGTTTTAGTTATGTTATTTGAATTTCCTTTTAACAGTTAGGATAACTCGTCAATGTGTTGATTATTTTATGAATTGATTGTGTTGTTCATTTGCAGAGAATAAATGTTCCATTTGAAGATTATTGATTTCCGTTCCATTTCCAATTGTTGTTAATTTATTGCATGCAGATTCCTATCATTTAAATTCACATTTGTTGTTCCTTTCGTGAAATTCACATTTGTTGTTCCTTTCGTTAAATTTGCATTTCTTGTTCCTTCTTAGATATTCAATATATCGTTGTTCTTTTCCAGTAGATTAATTAATCATTAAGAGATTGATTGATTAAGTGTTTTCGCATATTAAATTATTGTTTCTTAGACGAATGAATTCAGTAAATTGATTGATGCTTTGATTCATGGTGTGTTATTGTTCAAATTACAATTGTGTTGAGTGAATTATTAGTTTCAGAGTTTTTATGAATGTGTGAAGAACTTGATTATTGCAGTAATTTAGATAGGCTCAAATTTAGGCTCAGATTTGTCGTAGCTAAATTATCCACACAATTTAAACCTCTACGACTATCTGCATAGACTTTGTTGACATTCTTGAAAGAGAAGACGAATCCTCGGTTGATAAATTAATGTCAGACTAAGGTTTTTTTTAAGACATCTTTAGAGCCCAGCAACAACTCACAATCATACACTCTTATCTCTATGTGGTTTTGGTATAAATACCAATCCCCTTTATTGGCTAAATCAGAAAGGTGAAGGATTCTCTGAATTTCGTCATTGATCCTTGGCTCTGTGTTGTTGTTCAGCATGCAAACCATTGGGTGATAGAACTGGTCTATGAAATCCTTGAAGTTGTATTCTATTGAATTTTTCCTCACCGATGAGGTCCATGAGTTCACTGACTGTGGGTTTCCTTCTTGGTTTAATTTATTAAATGCACATGGAAACCTGTCTGAATGAAAAAACAAGAACATATAAACCAAGACTGAGGAACATCTGAACATTCCTTCAGTTGGAACCTGAAAATATGATCATGAATGTTATCATCCAAAAATTGACTGAAATTAAATTTAATTGTGGCTCTTTCTTCTGTGGAAAAAATGGATAAGAAACCTAGGATAGGCTCATCTACCCATTCATATCAGAAATAACCTAACAGGTAACAAAGAATGGAAATGATTTGGTTGGTCTTGACAGTGAAGATGGAGGATGAATAAGGGGGATTTTTCTTGGGCAATTGGGCGTCTTCTGGCAAAAAAATCTCAAAAATCTGATCTCTTTAGGGAAATGTGAGCTCCTGGTACAGGTCGTTTAGGGATTCAATGGAAAATGGGATCGTAGAGTCAATTCTTTGGATTCGCAGCATGTGGTCAATCGATTCATAGGTAACTGCGAACAAGGTTTCACCAGAGGAGGAAACAATGGCCCTTTGGTCGGGTGAATAACGAGCTTGGCATTTGAGGGTGAATTTAGGGAAATGGTAGGTTGAAGGGGACATATATAGAGGTAAATGGGACTCCCAGAGTCCAATTTCATCACTCTGATCCAGGAATATGTATTTTATCCAAGAGTGCAATTTGAAGAAGTCGAATTCGCACCTCATCTGTATGATTTTATAGTCCTTATCTAGGTCGATACGAGGGGGAAGGATCAGGTTCTCGGATGTATCAACATATTTGTCCTTGGGGGACATGATTTATAGAGATTTAAGGTTGAGTAATGGTGATACTATGATTACCCAGGAAAAATGCACTTGTTGATGGTGGAGGTTGCAACAGTGGGATTGAAATATTGTTTTGGCAAAGTGTCCACGGTGTTTGCATCAACAAATAGCATTATAGGGTGATGAAACAGGGTTTTACAATGTGATGGAGGTGTGTGTTATGGCGCGGGGTGGTGACAAGGTGGTTAACAGTCACAAGGAGCGATTTGATTGGGTAACAGGTATGTAGGATGGGACATATGGCAAGTGGAAGTAGGGTATGGTGGCAGAGTGAGGTGAGTGGTATTGGGTAGTTGTTTGGAGGGATTTCAAAGGAAGGGTCCAAAATGTTGTGAGAGTGCCATGTTAGGTGGGACCGACACGAGTGGAAACCACTTTTCAGATCCCCCCCAACCCACTGTTAAAGGAAGAAAGGTCGAGGGGTATGAAATGCGTTGAGGACCGTCGATCTATGAGGTGAAGGGATGTCGTCGCTGACAACATGTGTGGGAATTACCCACTACACGCCAAAGTGTCTTTTCCACTAGTAACTTAGGATAAAAAATATGCGTTGGGTAGCACTAAGCCCAATTTTTTCCCTTTTACACCATGGTCTTATTTTCCTAAGGCTACAATAATCAAATTTAATCAATCAAGGGGTATTTGGACATCCCTTTTCAACTTTTATTGAAAATGAAATCATTAACCTATCTCCTAACCTAGTCATCTAACATATTAATCCATATTAGATTGTTGGATTAATTGTTGTTCTAACCTAACTAATTTGGCCAAGATTAAACGGTTTGACCAAACTTATTCTCTAACCTATCAACATAAATTCAACAAGTTTGATCATGTTTATACAGTATGATTCAAACTAAATTTATTTTTGATGTGGTTTTATTTTTTTCTCTTTTTTTTTACTTTATTTTGTATTTTATTATTTTTTTTACCCTCTGTTCATTTTTTCTATTTTATCCTTTTCTTTTTCTTTTTCTTTTTTGTTTTGTTTTGTTTTGTTTTGTTTTCCTTTTTATTTTCTTTTTATTTTCCTTTTCTTTTCTTTTTGTAAATCATTTGCAGAATAAAACATGAAATATGACTAGAGGAAAAAAATTCATTAACCAGGTGATACTATGAAATATAGGGTTATAACAACCCCCACATTCACCCTTATGGAATTCCTTCATGGTCTGTTGAGCTTCATCCTCTAAAATACATTTCAATAACACTCCACTAGGGTATTTAAAATAGAGGGAACCATTAAGTGCACAAAACTTTGTTGCCTTTTGTTTCAAAAATATGGCTTTGGTCATTGTCAATTCATAAGGAGCCTGCAAGTTTTGTAAAACAACGATAGTGTCACTGTACTAAGGTGAATCCAAGAGTTTCTTACTTACTTGAGGAGAGACTTCTTCTTCTACACTATGTGAAAGATAAAAAATAAAATTTACTCCCAGTAGATCAAAGTTTGATTGTGTCATCATTTGAGAAAGTCCACATCCTTTGATTAGTTTAGTAGGTTTAATCTCCAAATCATATTCTAATAGGGATTCAATCCAGTTACCTCTCTTTCCCTCAGGATAAGGTTGAGTCAAAATGTCCTTTACAATATTGTTGGGAACATATGCAAGAACATGATAGTGTAAAATATACATTCTGAACTCTTTCAAATCCTTTACTAGGGCATAGGAATGCTTCTCCATAATATTGTACTTAAGAGTGGAATCCCTCATAGACCTGCTAAAAAAATAAATAGGCTACTACTGATTCTGATTTCTTTTTCTACATTAGTACTCCTACTATAGTGTGCTCTGAGATAAAAGAGAAAATAATAAAATCCCTTGAAAAATCCGGACTAACCAAGATAGAAGATTTGGTCAAAGATACCTTTACCTCATCAAAATACTTCTTTGCATATTCTATCCTTATCTCATTTCATTTCCTCAACATATTTGTGATATGCTTTATTATTTCATCTAGATTTGGAATAAACCTTCTTAAAAAATTTACCCTACCCAAAAAAGACTGTACCTCTTTTTTTCTCCTTGGAGTATTGATTTTATGTATTGCAGCCACTCTATTGTGGTCAATTCCAATACCATCATTTGAAATTATGTGTCCCAACCATTTTCCTTCCTCCACAACAAAATTGGACTTCTTTGGGTTGAGAGAGATCCCAAATTCTTTTCACTTTTTAAAAACTTGGTTCAAATGTTGCAAATGTTCACTGTCAAAGTTTGAATACACAGTGATATCATTTAAGTTAATGACAATGAAATTATCTTTCTCCTCAGTAAATGCTATGTCCATATCCCTATGGACGGTTTCCCCTGCATTCATAAGTCCAAAGGGAATTTTAGCATACATGAAGGTGCTCCATGGGGTTGTAAATGATGTCTTCTCTTGGTCATCTGGGTGCACCATGATCTGGCTGTATCCAGAAAGCCCATCCAACATTCACATTCTCTGGGAGCCTACAATATTTTTCAAGATGTGATCCATTTTTGGAAAGGGGTAATTGTCCTTGAGAGATACTCTATTTGAAATCATGAAGTCTATACAAAGTCTTATTTATCCACTTTTCTTTCTTATGTGTACAATATTAGCTAACCACTTGAAAAATCTCAAAGAGACAATTATTTTAGCAACACAAAATTTCCTTACCTCCTTCTCAATGAGTGGAAGCAAGAGTGGGTTGATCCTTCTTAGTTTTTGTCTAAAAGTTTTATGATCTTCTTTAATTGGTATTGTGTGTTGAATGATGTTCTTGTCATACAATTTCAGATCTTCATAACTCTAGGGAAACATATCAGAAATTTGCCTCATCACTTCAAGATATGTCTTCTTCTTTTCAAGGGTCAGGGACTTGGACAACTTGAAAAATTTGGGCTCTTTATTAGTCCCTATATTAAAGTCATGAAATTCAGATTCATTTGGAATTACCCTGGGATTTTTAGCCACATCATTGGCATCAAACAATTTTTCAAGAGGTACAAGGCCTTTAGGAATTATATTGTTCTTTAATTGAATAATCTCTTTACCTACTATTTCATTGACATAACCATATGGGAGTGAAACAAAATATGCATCTTCATCTTTATCATAAAAATTATCCTCATCAATATAAACATTTGCATACTCTTCTTCCATCTGCATAAATCTTATAATTTGCTTGTCAAATTCAAATACCTGCCAATATTTGACATTATCCAGAATGGTTGGCCTATGCTTAACTTTGATTTCATATTTCTTTTTGGGATGAATTGGAATCTTGAAAACACTGGCTGATGTGGAAAGAGCGTATGCAATCAGATTGTGTTCCCTTGGCACCACTAAAATGTTATACTTAGAAATGTTTTCAAGTAAATCCAAAAATAGTTTCCTATAGGCCCTCATCCTAGGTTGTTTAGTTTGATATTAACCTTTGACTTGCTTGATTACTAGTTTAGAGTCTGCATGTATAGATATCCTTTTTTCCCCAAATATTTCAAAGTGTTTAGAACTAGAATAAGATCTTCATATTCAACCATGTTATTTGTGCAATCAAAGGCCAACTTATAGGAACCGAGTTTTGAATTAGAAATAGCATCATGAGGAATAATCCAAACACCTTCCCTTGCTCCCTCTTTGTTGACCTCTCCATCAAAGTCCATATTTCGCATTCCCTCATCTTCCTTTCTGCTATGTTCTAAAATTTATTCTATTTGTTGATATTTAGGATCATTGTGATCATCTTCCTCAAGACACAAATCATTATAGAAAATTGTAGACCCGATATCAGTATCAATTGAGTAGATAGGATGGTTGTTGGGCTTATCTTTGCTACTTACCATGTATTTCAATAAGACTTCCCTATATAACCTTATGTCTTTCCCAAAAACTGGAACTATAGCATAATACATATCCATTTTTAAAGTACCATTGAGTTTAGCATCCCATGACCTTGATAGTAGCATTCAAAACTTAGGAGGAATGTATGCAACAACTACATCCATGACCATATTTTTTGATGGAATCTGAGCTAAAGAAACAACAAGGTCCTTAATCAGACCCAAACACTTTAATTTTTTAGAGTCAAAGGAAAAAAAAAATTATGAACTATAGTGATATCCAAACCGAACTCCTCGATGATCACCTTTGGCACAATATTGTGTGATGCCTCTAAATCCAACATTGCATTATGAAGAGTTACATCATGAATATTTAGACTGAAATAGAATGGATGCATATCCCCATCATCACAACTTTCTTCAACACAGGGGCCAAACAAAGTGGCAGGGTGATCTTCTTTCACATTAAGGATATCATATGTTTGTTCCATTTTAATCATTTTTATAATATTATTTTTGTACTCCACATTTTTTATCAGTTCATTTAAAGGCACATAAATCTTAATTTTCTCCATTTCACTTTCAAAATTGAAGGGGGGTTGAACTTTTTCTACCTCTTTAGTGGCTTCCTCTTTCCTTACTTCTGGAACCTTCCTTGAGGGGCCTTATTTTTTCTTACCTTTATCTGGTGTGTCCTTTTTTGGAAGATATTTTTATTTATGAATTGAAGAGGGCATATCAACTTTGGGGTCTTTTGGAGGATTTGTTGTTTTTTATTTATTTATGAGTTTATATATATATTTTTTTAAATTCCATGATTGCATTCTGATATCCTTTCATGTAATCCTCCTTCTCCATTAACTCATCATTATGATCTTTCCTGAACATATCATGCTCTTCTTTAGTTAGGTAAATGTGTGTCTCTTCTAAATCAAAGCAATGAATGGCTTCAGGTGGTTCCTCAAAATTTTCTGCAGCATAATTGTTTTGGAAAGGTGGTCTGACTTGATCAGCTGGATTCCTTTGTTCCCTCTAACTTCTTTGAGGAACTAGAGGCCTTTTAAAATTTGTATTTCTGTCTTGAAGCTTAGGAGGCTTGTTATACAAGGAAATTTTTTCTACCAAATTCTCCATGGTTCTTACCATCAAGTCTAATTTTGCATCTGATGCTTGAGAGGTAGAAGGTAGTCCTTCTTCTTTAGCCTTATTCTTTTCAACTTCTATTTAGAGTTTTATATTTCCTGATGCATCTAGGTTCACTTCTATTTCAATTGCAATGTTCATCATATCAGTCAGGGAAGTGGACCTTCTTTCTCTTAGTAGCAAAGAAAATGCACTCTCAAATGCATTAGAATAATGGAGTTGGGAAACTCCTAGAGGAGGATTTACTTGATCAAGGATGGAGTTATAAACCTTCATAAATCTGGTGGAAAATTCTTGGACTGTCTCAACAAGGAGTCTCTTCAAATTATTGTATTGTGTCAACAACTACAGAGAGTTTTTCTTATCAACCCACCTCCCAAGAAAAAAAGTTTCAAATTTCTCAAAATCAGGAATGCTAGTTACTGGGAGGGCCTTAAACCATTTTCTAACTTCTCCTGAAAAAATCTGTGAAAACAACCTCATCTTAACATTTTCATAGTCTACTTCTTCAAGATCTATGAAATCAATGAATATATCCAAATGTTGTTGAGTTGTTATGTCTCCCTCTGCATCAAATTTTTTTATTCACTCTGCATAATTATGTGGCAGGTCATGAAGTGCATCAAAGATATATAATGGGGAAAATATGGTTGTCATTATTCTAGGAGGGTTTGAATCAGAATGCTGACTAGATGATGAGGCCTTAGGGGTACCAACAGTTTTGTTAAGTGAAGTCACTGCAGGAATAGTTGAAGAACTAATTGATGGTTGTAAGGAAGAATCAATCAATGAAAGGAACCTCTTCTCATCAAAAAACATTTGGGATAGATCTGAGTCTGACTTGAATCTAAACAAATACTGCTCAAATTTTATACCAAAATCCATATCTTGAATAGAATTTACTCCATATTTAGGAAATAATGAAACTTGATCCAGAAAAATACTTGATTGTGGTGCTTTCATCTCAGTTTTATGCAAGATATTTTTTGGATCATCAACAACTTCTGGAGGATTAGGATATGGATGATCTCTTGTGTGTTTCTTTTATGTAGCTAGAATTCTATAAAAAAAAATTTATCTTCAACTGATATTCAAATTTGGAGTCACAAGGGTGAATATTCAGCCAAGACTATGTCTGATTAATTGTCACCCTTGGGAACCATATCTAAAAAAATTTCACTCTCCCAGGGAATATTTCACCTTCTCTCCCCAACAACGGTTCCAAATCTTTATCACTCCGTAAATTTCTTTTGGCTGAGGAAGCAAATCACAGAGGTAACCAAAAACCAACATGAGGCTGAAAGATAGTCCTTACAACCCAGAGAAGGATCTCTCTATTCAAATCATTCACTGAAAGGATTGATTTGGAATTTTGCCCAAAGGCTAGATCTCTAAGGAAATACAAATTTATAGAGTTGGTGGACAGGTGGGTATAAAATCCATTCGGAAATGGAGTCAAAATGGGAGATCAATGATAATTTGATGGGCACTTGGTTAATTGAAAGATGACAACCTCAGACGCAAGGTAGAAAACTCCCCTTTACACATTCAAATGTCATTGTAGATTAATTTTATAGATAAAATGAACAATCCCTTGGGGCATATATCGAGGATGAATCCCAGGGTGATTGTAGAAGAAAGGATATGAAAATACATATAATAGAGGATGAATTTTAAGTGAATTATGCCACATACACCTCACTGAATCTTTAAAGAAGAAATACGCATACAAAATTAACTAAATTAATCAAAACATATAAAGAGGAGAAACACAAGAATAAAAGTAAATAATCACATGAATATATGATATCAACTTACGAGGACTTCTGGTCCAAACAAAATTTCATTAATCTCTAGAAAATGTTTTCAATATTCAGTCAATGAAAACTCTCATACACTCCCAACCAAACTTGAGTTGATGTATCTCCATAAAATATATAAAAAATTGTCTTTCTATATTGGAAAATTCGAATTCAATTGTTATCCTGAAATTAGCTACAATTACATATCTTTTAGC
The DNA here is from genome assembly GCA_000966675.3 of Picea glauca. Taxonomy (NCBI): domain Eukaryota; kingdom Viridiplantae; phylum Streptophyta; class Pinopsida; order Pinales; family Pinaceae; genus Picea; species Picea glauca. The sequence goes on from JZKD02S1675285.1 coordinate 349,096, forward strand.
AACAAAATATTCAACTAGCTACTATAAGGAAGGAATCAACTTTGACTCATTAATGGTATCATAACAACTTGACAAAAAAGGTGTTTGAATCCATGATGTGGTTATATTTTACATTGGTTATCATTAAAGATGACCTAGAGCCTCTGATGACCTATCCATGTTGATCTAGATACCTTCTAGGTGCATTCTGGACACCTTGTCACAGTTGTGCAGCAAGGCTGCTGCGCAACAACAACCTACAACAAAAATGCAGCACAATTGTGCATCAAGGGATCTTTTTGTACTTTGTTCATATTTTTATGACCTTGGTTGATGGATGATGATGGATTATGGTAATTATTTCCTCTTAATGATGAGTGAGTGCCTCATAATGATTGTTCCTCCTTGATGATGACACTTGTTCCTTTAAAGCCTCAAAACCCTAATATGGAAAAACAACAACAAATGAACCCATACTACCTCAGCCCAATCAAGTGATTGGTTGACTGCATTTTTCATATTAATCTCCTTACTACCCCTATGATTAGAATTTGAGTTGAAGATGACACAAACAATCCCTTCTTGTTACTCAAAAAACAAGACTATCACAGTTGCGCAGGAAGTCTGCTGTGCAACTGTAAATTTGAAACTTACAGCTTATGATTTCAAACAAGCATTCCAAAATGTGTATGGGAAAAAATGTGCTATCATCAAAAAGAAAAAAAGGAAAAAATGAGTGCATCCTAGGGCTTATATCTATGCTGCTTCAACAAACAAATCAAGCTTTCCCTTTCCTCTCTTGTCTGCCTCCAACTGTTGAAAACTTTGCTAGATATCTTTGTTCTCTTTCTTCAATGCCAAATTCTACTGGTATAGGTTCTTAAATTTTTTGTGCAGTGGCATGGTCCTTCTTACCATTTCCCTAACATTGTCAATAGTAGGCTCACAATCATCCAGGTGTTGTTCAAACTTGACTCTTATCTGCCTATTTTCCTCCCTGAGTTGAATTATCACATTTTGTGCCTCTCTTAGTTGTTTAGTGTACTTTCCTTCACCAGGGGAGGTTTATTTCTTATATTTTTTTGTTGGTTGATCCTTAGTTGGAGTTCATTATTAAGAGTGACACTTTCTAGCTGATGACCCGGTGAATGGAAGCCTAGGCCTAGGAATTTATTCCACCTATGGACTTTTCTCCACTATATTCCCTTTACCTTTTTCATTGGAGCCTGTTGGAGTTAAAGGCACTGATATTTCACCTACCACTAAAGTATCTTTCTTGAAGTCTTGTTACAAATATTGTTTCTTCATTTCCCTATTCTCATGCTACAAGTGTGCTATGAAAAAATGAGCTTTCTTTAATTGTTCTTCCAACTCAATGATAAGGTTGTCTTTTTCATTGGGGAGAGTTTTTCAGTGAAGGCCTCTAGAGCTTCATTAGGTTCTTATTATGTGTGCATGGCAGACATCCTTTTTGTTGCAGACCTAGTAAGCAGTTTACTAGGAATTTTGACCACCAATGGGAAAAAATGGAGCTTTTTCCCTTTCTTTTTAGCTTGTAGGTTCACTGCAGGTTCCTCAAATTCCTTTGCCCTCTTTTTGACATAACACTTAGGGATATATGTGGTGTTTTTTTCTACAAATGAGGGTGTATCCCTCGTGCTCTATGGGATTCTGAAAGAATCTGTTGCTATCTTTGATGAAGATACAAAATTATCCCAATCTTGATTCCTCTTTCTAATTTCTTCTAACACCAACAACTTTATCAATGAAAAATGGAAGAGGTTGGGTTCCACCTAGTCTTTCCTTACTTTCACTCTATCAACCATCTTCCCTAGGATCCTATAGAGGTAATAGGGAAGATTCAAGGGTCTCCTTCCAGTGAAATGCATTAAGATCCTAATATGATATTGGTAAAACCTAGAGAACCTTCCCTCACATGTGAAAAGACTTTGAATTACCCCCAAAAAGTTGCTATGATTTTCTAATAGAATTTCTCTGCATATGATGGATCCAAAATTTGTATCTCTAAACTCGAGATTTAAAAATTAATGATAGAAAGCCAGATCTAGTTGCATTCCTTTGAACCATTTGTCTCCATGAGCATGGATCTCTGTGGCAATAGCTATGGTGTCTTCAAAAACCAGAAACATCATGTTTCCCACCTTAGCTTCAATGCAATTGAAGCTCAATGAAAACTTATTTTCCACCTTCATGTTGTACCCCTGAAGCTTCTCACAAAATCCGATGCAGCCCATGTTGGTCCAATCCACTGTCATTTAATATCAATCCAGAGTTCATAGAACTTTGAAGCACACCGATGTATATGGAATTTATATCTAAACTAGTTTTGAATCAAATGAATCAAACTTGCATGAGATTTAAACACACTTGCATTAAAGATAAACACACTTGCTTGAAATAAACACACTTAACAAGACTTAGTTGTGGTAAATAAAAGAACACTAAACTTCTTTACAAGAGGTCATTTAACAGTGTTCTATAAAACTTATCAATCAATCAAGTTCACTAAATGACATACTTAATGAAACTTAATTGTTGTAGTAGGAAAAATAAGCTTATTTATGGAAGGCATTTTCATTGTATTTCACCAAAACTTTCAACGGTCAAGTTGTTCAAGTACTTACAATGAAAATAAGCATTTAAAAAAAATAAAGTTAACTACAACAAACATAAAATAAACATACCATTGTTACAACTATGAAACACTAGAAATTGAGTGCACAAGCTTGACAATGGGGGGCCTCCAATGGGTTTCTTGCACACTTGAAATAGAAACAACTAAAAGAAATATGCTAACAAAATAGATTGATGAAGAAAACACATTCAATTCATTCACACAAAATCTCCAAAGCTCCAAGTATGAAAATTATATTAATAAAAAGTATCTAATTATCCAAGTCTTGGGATATTTATACAAAGGGTTCATAACCAAAAATGCTAAAATTACTCTAATCAGTTGCTAAGATCCATAAAATATGATAATGAGGTAGAACCCCATCTCTCAGATCCATAATATATGGAGAAATCCCACGAAATCCAAAACTATCCTAATTTTTGGCTAAAAATAGGGTATTTTCTAGACAAGTGACCTAGTTTGATCAGCGTTGACTAGGCAAGTGTGAAGTCCATCTCTAGAAGATAATATATTTTTATCAATATTTGTACATCAAGGATCACTTCACATGTTTAAGAATTCTCCCATGTGTCTTGCAAATATATAAACCTCAGAGCTATTACGGAAAGTTGCAACTTCCCGTAATTTCTACTAAAAAAATTTTAATGTCAAAATTTTGCAAAAAATCAAATCATAAAAATTAAATGAAAAATGTACCCAAGATGATCAATTTGAAACAAATATGAAAGTAATGTGAGAGATATTAGAGAAAAATGGAGGCAAAACATAGGTTACATGGAAAAAATAAGCATTAAAAGTGTTACCCAACATGTCCCGCAAGAGGAAGATCTTGCATTGCATGTCCTCATTCACAAAAATGTCTCTAATATTTTGTCACTGATCTTCTGTTACCTCTGCTACTTGTAAAAATGTTTCTACATTGTCATGGGTAATATAAAGAACTTTCAACCTTTTATACTTTTCCTTTAATGTCTTTTTTTGGTTGATACCATTTGTATGCTTGTTTGGAAATCGAAATGTTTTCCCTTTGAAGTTTTCTATTCCTCTTCTGCAATATTTTATTCTCGTCATGATTTTTATGAATTTGAGTCTTAATAATTTTAGTCTCCCTTTTAAGGTACTTATCAAGCACCTCCAACTCTTCCATAGTTCTTTTCAACTTCTTAATCTTCTTTTTTGTCTTTTCAAGTTCTGATGGTATTTCAACAATTATCTCTTCCAGATTTTGTTTCAATGATTCCCCAATCTGATCCTCACTTTCCATTTCTTCAAGAATTGTCCTTCTGAAGCCTCTTCTGCTTCATCTGTCCCTTCTTGCTTTTCCTGTGCCTCTAATGATTCTATATAAGCATACCCCATCTGTTGCGTTGGATCTACCTCTTTTTCTGCATAAAGTTTCTAGATTTCCTTTTGTAGGCATATGTGCAATGATATATCAAGATGGCATGATAGTGAGGTTACGCACTGTGGCCCTCTCACCATCAAAAAGAGCAAGCAAATTTCATACTAAATTTTTCATTTAAATCCATCAAACCTTTTAAAGAATGAGATCCATTGATGTTTTTCAAGAAGTTCTAAACAATTTTTGTGGATTGAAGTAGAGTCAAATTTGATTGGTTCAACTCTAGAAACCATGTTGATATTCAAAAAGAAAAACCCCTTCTTTGCTACTTTATTTTTTTAATTTCAATTTTGCAAAGTCTCTGTCAAATCCTAATTTTTATACTATTCAAATCATGGGAATTATTGGTCAATTGCGACTAATACTCATGGATATAGGTCATAGATTAATAACTTACATTAGCAGTTAATCCCAAAAATAATATCTAATATCTTGCACTGCAGAAGCCCCTATATACAATTTTTTTATTATATCTTTGTTGAAAAGAAAAGAAATAAAAATTCCTCAATTTCTTGTTCAAAAATGACACAATTTTGTATCAATCAAAGGTTCTAATCCCAATCTGTCAACAATCTACTTCGATATTTTGTCTCTCTGAATTTTGCAGCTCTTTTAATACTCTCTATTTATTTCTATTATGCTCCCATTTTTATTTTAAAACACAATTTGTTTCGGAATGAAAATCATGTACATGCATTCAAAAATGCGACTTCATACTAACAAGAGCGTTTTAATTGATGAGCTTACCTCTATTGGAATATTCCCATTTGATTTCAAACATTGATTCGAACTTCTTGATCCACAAAATCTGTGTATCTCCTCAATTTTTGGCACGTTGTTTTGCTAGACGCAGGAAATGTGATTTATGTGTTGACAAATGAACTTGTCAACATATAAATCCTTATAAAATTGTATTTGATGCACGGTGGAATTTGCAAGGTGTCACGACTGCAATCTGGGCGGAATTGACGTGTGAAAGAATGTGAAAAATGACGCAGAGATATTAACTAGGTAGAAGAGATACTAAGTGGGGTTTTTATGAAACTAGGGTTTGAATCTTAGGGAGTGCATACGTTCAAAAAGAATGTTGGAGGAGTAATGAGCTGAAATATCAGTCAAAAGGTAACATGAAACGTTCAAAACGCAACAATATACTTTGATAAGATGCCATCATTGTTTTAAAAGGAAGCTGGGTGCAATTTTGACTGTGAAAGATATACATAATGGTCACAGAGCTTTCCGTTGGAGGTCGTAGACATCACAAGTTTGATTCTTAGGAATAAAAATCTCATTCAACAGTGTTGGGCGTATAATAAATTCAGGAGTATGAAGTCGTGGATGAGTCCTCAGTGTATGCAGAGTGTTGGAGAAATAGTAAATTTAATCAATCTCAACATCAGTATGAGGGCGTTGGCATCGTATGTTCATTTCTCAGCATCACAAGTCTCATTGAATCAACTTTGGAAAGGTATGATAGATTGAGGAGGAAAATAGTAATGATTTTTGGCTGAGGACAGTTTGAATTTGAAATGCGTGCCCATACAAATGGTTTTCAAGGCCACATATAGGTATAATGAATTTTTAAAGGCCCAATTAGCATTTTGAAAAGAAATTTTCCATATCAGAGTTTATGAAATGGATGAAGCTGCTCTCATCAAGATATAAACTTTGATTTTAATGTGCCTTATTACCCTTTGTCATCTTTTTCTTTGCACAATGAAACCTTTACTTCAAACTCTTGTAAATGCACCCAAAAATATTCTTTGAATTTATGTGAACCAATGTTATGATTCCCATATGTTGACAAATGAAATTGTCAATATACAAATAACTATTGCTTGCTTGAACAAAGATATATTCATAACAATCATATGACTTGGATAGACACAGAGATTTGTTCTCTTTTAATGCCCTGATTTTGATAAGAAATTCCTTTTGATTGTGCCCTCTTTTAACTGTCTTTAAAGAGAAGAAATCATTGTTTCTTAGGAAATATTTTTGCTTTCCTTGAGCAACTAAAAACAAAGCTTATCATTGTGACCATCTTGACAATTTTACCTTATTTATCCTTGTATTGGAAGAGTAAAATACTTAGTTTTGATGCTTAGGGACAAGAATATGTAAAGATGGGTTATGCAGGCAATGGAATTGGAATTCATGGTAATGAGTGTGAGGGAGGAAACAACTACTTTATCGCTACTTAAATGAAGAATTTGCAAAATTCAAAACATTAAAAGGAATTTTTTCTCTTACATACTTTCAGCTTCTCCTCTTCATTATGCTTTGTCATGTATTTGGACAAGTTTCCTTCCCTTTTTAGTTGATCTGATTGGAGAAGTTGATTCCAGCCTTGACCAATATCTTTGAATGTCTTCCACTGAGTTTGGAGTTGTTGTCACTATAGGAAAGTCTTCAATATATTCAAGTTTTCAATGTCTTTACTTGAAGGTGACAAATTACTATTGTTGGTGTGCTTTCAGGTCCCTTTGCCGGAGTCATTTGTTGAAGTAAAATCACAGGTCCCTCTACTGGAGTCTTCTAGCACTCTGTAATTTGACGAAGGCTATGGAGGCAATCATAGAGGCAACATCAAAACCACTTTGGAATCAAGGATCTATTTAGCTTTGTTTTAGGGAAGGTATTAGGCTAGGTGTAACTGTACATGTTTTTGATTGTGAGAAATGGAGTAAGGATCAAGAAGGGAGACTATTGGGCAATGGAGTCACAACGAAAAACTATTCAAATCCTTTTCTGTAAGATGAAATTGCAGGGCTAGGTAGCCAAAACAATGGATATTCAAGATTTAAATGGAAGGCGGGATAGGAGATATGAAACAAATCAATATTCAGATGGGAAGCAAATTAAAAATTCCCCACCTTTCTATCAGAGGAAAACATTTAAATTATCCAAAGTCAAGAAACAGAGCGTATATTCCAACGAATTATGTTCTTCTTTTCTCTATTGCATAGTTCAGAAAGAATGTTCTTCTTTTCTCTATTGCATAGTTCAGAAAGAAAAGTGATTGTTGAAACAGGGAAAACAATTACATAAATAAATTACACATCACCAGGGTGTTTAACACAAGAATCCTACAGCTTTTATTTCTTGGAGATCAAGAACATGTTCATTGTGAGCTTACATCACAGCACTGGTATTGTTGCTTCTCTAATCCTACCCCCTCTCTCTACTATATTATAAACATATATATATAAATAACAAATACAATCCTTAGGCTCATGATATCAAATTCGATCATCCTGGCCAAAAATAGAAAGTGAATCCCTAAAAGATCTGAACTGAAATCTGGGTCGAATCTGCTGAGAATAGGGGTACACTCAGGTATTTCATTATCCTGAACGGTGATACCTATGTACAAACGGAAAGATGTTATTGTAGATGGGATTGGCCGGAGTAAAAACCTCATTCGGTTTCTCCAATTTCATCTCCATCTTGCCGAAACAGCTCCCACAAAATCATGACCGAAACAGGAAAAAATGGGAGCCTGAAAAATAGGGCTCAAAGATTGTTTCGATTATCCCAGCTGCTGACACCTATGTAAATTATGGGAGAGTTTGTTGTTATTTATTCCGTGATGAAAAAAAGCCTCTCTTGGATGTTTAAAATTCATTTTCGTTTGGTCGAAATCACTCTCAGAAATAGACTGGTCAAACTCGTGAAAAAAAAAGGTTTTAATTTTTTGGGAGGGCGGTTTTGGAGGGGTGAAGTGGCATATCAGAGCCCCCATAGGTGATAAATGGTATTGGGAGGGCGGGTCCGGTTTTGCAATGTGGTGACACCCATCCTCAAACAAACCGCTTTCTCAGACCCCCTTTGTGGTGAAGTGACGTGAGAGGGGGGGGGGTGTCCGAGTTATCGGGGAAATGCCATGGGTTGTAGACTTAGGATAGTTTAATTTTATGTTTATTAATTTTGTTTTTATTTCGTTTCGTTTTATTATTGCTTGTTTTATGTTTTATTTTAATATTTGCTTTTATTATTATTATTTATTATATGTTTTGTTTTATTATGTTTATTTTGTTTTATAATGCTTTAATTAATTTAAATTTTAAATTGTTTTATTAAATGGTTTTATTTTAATTAATGTTTAATGTTGTTTTATTTTTTAATTAATGTTAATTCGAATAAACTATCCTAAATGTTAATTTAATCAAACTAACTTAATCACAAATAATTAATGTAATTATTTATTTATTATTAATTATCTTATTAAAATAATCTAATTAATAATTTTTTATCCTAAGTTTGTTTATGCAAGGATGAGTGGCGAGTGAGATGTAGCCAATGGGACAAATGGACAAGGAAGTGAGTGGTGCAGAGGTGGATGAAGGATGCAACAGGGTGATGAGGGATAGAGTGAAATGGATGGAGGGGGAAATGGAATCAACTGAGCCCAACAAGTCACATGTCTTCATCACGGGAGAAACAAAAAATAAGCAACTGAAGAATCAAGTTAACTATGATTATAGGACCCCAAAAAAGTGAAATATAAGTCCCTTATATAACTTTAATATCTTAAAAATGTTGTTTCTAGGGTCTACAAAAAGCTTCTTATGTTATCCTCCTCAACCTTATTGGTAGACTTTTCCTCAAGTCTACTTTATTGCTTCTTTAAAACTGAACTCTTGTTGCAAAGAACTGAACTTTACAAAAATTTAGGAATAGGTTATTAATATCAAGAACATACACCTCTTATTTATTCAAAAACTCATCAAGTAAAGCAAGTAGTCTTCTTTAAATCCATTGAAGACTTTCTAACTTTGAAATTCACCAATAGATATTTTATTTAGAATTATCATTGGCCAATTTTACTTGGTTTTCCAATGAGAATTCAGGTTTATATTGTGTCAGTGTCCTGGATTTTCAGAACTAAACCCCTTATTATTATTATTATTATTATTATTATATATATTGATTATTGGATGGAAGAGGGGGTGAATAGAGTAAGAAATGATTGTAAACAGATGGATGGAAGAGAAAATGGATGAAAAGTGAGATGGATAAATAAATAGAAATTTGGACTTCAACATGAAGTTTGGAAGAAGGAAAATGTCATAGAACAGGGTTGATGAATGGAATTATGAATGGTAGAACTTTTGAGAGGCTTCTTTGATATGACTTTGACGTGATATGGAACTTGACTTCTTATTTTGATGATTGATTTCATATGTTTTTCCTTGATCTCAATTCATCTTCAAGTATCGGTTGATCATCCATTGGCTCCAAATATTTTGAGCTTCTTTGATGAAATCGATGTCATATGATACTCCACTTTTCTTAAATTGAATATTTCATACACTTATGTATGAATTTCCAAAACTTTGACTTTGATATTCACTTGTTCATAGATTTCACCTTCTGGATCCTTGCTTGACCTGCAAAATTTTAGCACTTGTCTTGAAATAAAATGTGAGATGATGGAGGAAGATAGGTGTACATTCTCTCTTCATCCAATACTTTAAAAAAACAAATGGCAAGTAAAATAAATTCAATGCATATCAACGAAAAAGAAAATGCATTTATTTACCTGTTGAGAAGTGGTGGCTAGCCTAGACCTCCCGACAGTATCTTGTTCACAAAATATTCATTTTATATCTGTTTGAAGTGATTCCAAATCTAGATTGAAGTGGATTCATAGGGATACTTCTACTAAAAACAAGTTTTCAAAGTGAGTTTAAAGGATGTGTCAAACATACTAAGGAACACCCTGCTTGATGGAGTTGTTTGTGAAATGCTTTCTAGACCAACAATCACTAATTTTAGCATAATTTTTCATTAAAGGATGGATTGACATGATCCAATTGGAGATTAATTTAGAATCATTTATCTACCTCAAATAGAAACATGTTTTTAATATAGATTGATTTGATATCTGAAATCCAATGATGAACAAACCTAGGAGGAAGAGTTTCATCAAGTTGGTTTTAAAACATGCAATTAATAAATGTGGCATAACATTTTCATATGAACTCCAAATGGGATGATTCGAATTGTGGCTAAAAACAAACTTGTATATATACCTCCCTTAGAAACAGGTTTTGAAAATAAGATGATTTTATATGTGAAATATGTCAATGAACAATCAATATGTAGAATTGTCACAATGCAGATTTTATGATAAACAGTTAGTAATTTGAGCATAACTTTTCCATACAAAATCAGATTGAGGTGATTCAAATTGAATTTCAAAATATATTATAAGGTATATCTCTCATATAAACAACTTATAAAAATATTCCCATTAAATCCCTCAAATCGTGAATATATTAACTCTGCTCTTGAATTTTCTTCTTGAGACCTAGTAACTATTTTGGGCATATTTTTTTCCGTTTGAGATCCAATTTGAAAAATTCAAAATGGGTTAGAAACTATATTTCAAGGGATAATTTGTGTATAATATTTTTTGAAATATGATCCCATATGTTCCTCCAAAATAGGATTGTCCCGACTACATTTTGTCATAAAATGCTCTCAAAACAAGTTTTATTCATGTAATATTGAACTAACTTTGTTATGCAATTTTTTATTTATTCATTTATTCCTCTATACTATCCTATTCTAATTGGAAAAATAAAGAATTCCCTCAAGTATAATAGAATTTCCAATGCATCCATTTGCGTAACAAGATCATAAGTAAATTCATATCCAAGTTGAAGAATATACCTTAATGAATGCTTGGACATGAGATATCAAGTGCTCATACAAATTTTATGCCAAGAAATGTCAAAAAATGGAGTGGTATTGTGGCCTAGTGACTATTTGGAACCAAGTCTTGATGTGATCTTTGTCTCCTTGGCTCTCCTTTGTTGTCACACCATAAATTTATTCTAAAATTTGTTCATTACATTCATGAATGCACAAGGGATCTTGTGATAGTCGGGAAATAAATTCTTCAATCTCTGGCTCTAATGTTTGATCTTCATTGGATTTGGAAAATGAGTCTTTTTCATCTTTACAAGGATAAATAGAAAAATCTTTTAGGTTCTCCTCTTGTGGATCCTCTTCATAGATGCCTTTCTCCTCTTCTATCTTTTGAAATGAAAATAAATCCCTAGTGACAATTCTAAATTGTGGAGAAGGATTTAAGAAGATCCTTGTAATGGCATACCCTCCTTCACTGAATAAATTCCTTAGCATCCTCTTTTTGAACTTTTATAGGTCTTCTCTTGCAAATGGATTAGTAATTGGATGTTTTTTTTTTAAGTGGTTGGGGGGGTTTTGTTTTAAACTTTTAAACTAGCTCTATCTAAATGTTCTTCCCTGACAACGACACCAAACATGTTGGTCCAATCTAATGTTGTAAATTATAAGATATATTTTAATATCAATCCGGAGTTCGTAGAACTTTCAAGCACACCAATGTATATGGAATTTAGATCTAAACTAATTTTGAATCAAATGAATCAAACTTGCATGAAATTTAAACACACTTGCATCGAAGATAAACAAACTTGCTTGAAATAAACACACTTAACAAGACTTAGTTGTTGTAAGTAAAAGGAAACTAAACTCCTTTACAAAATATCATTTCATAGTGTTCTATAAAACTTATCAATCAATCAAGTTCACTAAATGACATACTTAACAAAACTTAATTGTTGTAGTAGGAAAACTAAGCTTCTTTACGGAAGGCCTTTTCATAGTATTTCACCAAACCTTTCAACATTCAAGTTTTTCAAGTACTTCTAATGAAAATAAGAATTTAAAAATAGTAAAGTTAACTACAACAAACATAAAATAAACATATTGTTGTTACAACTATGAAAAACTAGAAATTGAGTGCACAAGCTTGACAATGGGGGCCCTCCAATGCTTTCCTTGCACACTTGAATTAGAACCATCTAAAATAAATCTGCTAACAACATAGACTAATGAATAAAACAAATTCAATTCATTCACACAAATCTGATCTCCAAAGCTCCAAGTCTGTTAATTATATTAATAAAAAGTATCTAATTATCCAAGTCTTGGGATATTTATACAAAGGGTTCATAACCACAAATGTTAAAATTTCTCTAATCAGTTGCTAAGATCCATAAAATATGCTAATGAGGTCGAAACCCATCTCTCATATCCATAATATATGGATAAATCCCTCAAAATCCAAAATTGTCCTCATTTTTGGCTAAAAACAGGGTATTTTTTGCACAAGTGGCCTAGTTTGACCGGTGTTGACCAGGCATGTGTGAAGTGCATCTCTGGAAGAGAATATATTTTTATACATATGTGTACATCAAGGATCAATCCACATGTTTCATAATTCTCCCAGGTGTCTTGCAAGTATATAAACCTCGGAGCTATTATGGGAAGTTGCAACTTCCCGTAATTTCCACTAAAAAATTAATTTTAATGTCTAAATTTTGCAAAAATTCAAATCATAAAAAGTAAATGAAAAATGTACCTGAGATGATCAATTTGAAGCAAATATGGAGGTAATGTGAGATATATGATAGGAAAATGGAGGAAAAACATAGGTTACATGGAAAAAATAAGCATCAGAAGTGGTACCAAATAACCCACTTGTTCAAAAGAAATCTTGATTGTTGGATCGACATTCACTAGAATTAGGTTTGATGCTCAAATCTAAAATTATCACCACCCTTTTTATTCCTCCTCCTACCTTCTAGAGTCTCCATGATGTTGATGCATGTTGCTTACCTGTGGGAATGAACTGGAAAGATTGTGCATAGGGTAAAAACACAACAATTGTACATGTGTAGTGAATAATAAACTAGTGTTTGATTTAGCAAGGAAAACGATATGTGTTTAAGGGAAAATCTTGAGTCTTTATATTCATAAGGAAGGTATTCCTTTTAAACATCAATCAGTAGCTTGAACTAGTGATTAAGGGGTGCAAGTGTAAAGGATGTAGTGGTGCGCAACATTGTAAGCAACGCCCCCTACAACCCATGCACAATAAACTGAATGAGGGGTTATGCATATTTTCATAGGATAAAAAAAGGGCTTTGTTGCATGCAATATGCTGAATTTTAAATCCAAAATCCATTTAAAATTCCACTTGAACCAATCATTCGCTTTTTGTACTTCAATACCCATTTGCACAACATTTAGGAGATTATGCAACAACTTGTGCAGTTCTTCAATTGTTTGATAATGCCACGTGCCTTCAATCTGATCTGAACTCATGCGATTTGATGAATCATGAAAATAATGACTATAACTGATTAGGATTGACCACGTGACCTCCGATAAGGACCTTTTTATGACATGGCAATCCATAACCATTTTTACACTAAGACCACATGACTCATCACTCAAGATTTATTGTGAGACCCTATCTAAACATTTTATTAGCCACAAAACCCATTGACTCATGAAAATGATTTTCACCTAAGAATGGTCTTTATGAAACCCAAAACATAGTCTTTATGAGACCCTACACTACATAATGAATTCAGACTCTAATAACCTATTTATAGGACACTAACACTATTAAAAAAAGGTCTAGATGAACCCCTAAGAGGATGCGTGAAGGAATTTATTCCAACCACATTGCATTAGGGCATCATGAGATCCTAGGACATGAAGGACACAGTCAACAAGACGATACCAACAAAATAATTCATCCCTCAATGAGGTAAGAAGACAAAGTTTCCCCAGAAGTCATTGACAAGGAAGGAAAAGATAAATGAGGAGACTCAGTGAGAACTAAGAAGGAATACAATTTGCTTCAATTGCAAAGATTCGTGAGAACCACGTCATAGATGTATGGGAAAAGGTAAATTCCAATACATTGAGGTAGTTTTTGATGAGGAGGATGACGACGATGAGGAAGGTATTGGAAAGGAAAATGGTGATCCATCACAAACTATAGAGTAGGTGCCATTACAAGATATCCCTAAGGAAGTGACCATTTCCACCCTTTCAGGAGTCCCTAAACATTATACCTTCATGGTTATATGCATTGTGCAGGGGCAGAGGATTACAACACTAGTGGATGGTGGAGCCACCCACAACTTCATTGATGTTTTACTTGTCACTAGGAGAAAGATCCTTGTGGAGGATTTCAATGGATTCAATGTTTCAGAAGCATATGGGTACAACATGATGTGTACTCAGAGGATCATGGGACTGGAAGTAACCTTGGGAAACTACATGTTGATTGATGACTTTTACATCATGGATTTAATAGATACTCATTTGGTGCTAGGATTTCAGTGGCTATACTCTCTGGGAGATATCAACATGAATTATAAGGACATAAGGATAGAGTTCCAGGACATGGGTGGACAACAAGTTGTCTTGAGAGGTATGTCAGCAGGTTCCCTAGGATCATGTATAAGTGGTGCATGGAGGCCCTTTTAGAAATGGGGACGTGGCTTGCGCAATAGAGTATTTTATCAACATGGAGAAGTCATCACATGAATTCCAACATTACCCTACGAATATCCATTGATTTCTTGGAAAGCATGAAAGAGTGTTTGAACCATTGCTGACAGGGCGACCACCTGACAGGCAATTTGAGCATGTCATTGAGCTCGAAGAGGGTTCGAAGCCCATGATCACCACTCCTTATAGGCATCCAAAAATATTCAAGGATGAAATAGAGAGGGCCATAAACAAGTTTCTAGAAATGGGACACATCGGGCCTAGCTCTAGTCATTTCGCTTCGTCAGTTGTACTAGTGAAGAAGAAATATGGTACTATGAGGATGTGCATAGACTATAGGGAACTAAACAAGAAGACCATAAAAAAATGATATGCAATACCAAGGATTGATGAGATGATTGACAAGTTTCATGGGGTAGTGTACTTCTCAAAGGTTGATATGCGATCAATATACCACCAAATTCGGGTCAGAGAGGAGGATATCCGTAAAACATCATTCAAGTGTCATTATGGGCACTACAAGTTTCTAGTCATGTCATTCAGGTTCACTAATGCACCAACTTACTTTCAGTCATGCATGAACCATATCTTCAACAAACAATTGAGGAAATTTTTACTTTTATTCTTTGATGATATTCTCATCTATAGAAGGACATGAGAGGAACATTTGAAGCATGTGGACGGGATCCTCACCATTATGGAGGGACAATCAATTTTTTACAAGTAGGAAAAGTGTGAGTTTGGGTTGATAGAGATCCTCTATCCGGGGCACATGATTGGTGTGGAGGGATTAAAGGTGCATCAAGAGAATATCCATACCATATTAGACTATCCCCCCCCAGGTCATTCACAGATCTACAAGGATTCTCTGAGAAATGAAGTTATTATAAATGCTTTGTGAAAGGATTTTCACAATTGGTTGCACCATTAATATACCTGTTATAAGCAAAATCTGTCCGTAGGGACGGATCCGACCTATCCGACTGTGAAGCCGGTTACAGCCCCTTTGGTAGCTCGGCACGAGGCAGAGGCTACCTGCACCATAGGTGGTCCTTCGCCTGAGGCGGTAAAGAAGGGGAAGAAGAAAGGTGAAAGACTTACAAGAAGTCCTTCTCAGGACCACCCACCTTGGGTGTTATCCTTCCTTAGCTTCCTGGATGGCCGAAATGGCTTGGGGGATGAAATTTATGGACAATGGGATGAAAATGAGCTCACTGATTTTTAGGACAGTGAACTAAACAAAGTGGACAGCGAGCTGTTCACTTCCTTAAAGTGTTGGAAACTGTCCCAGAATGG
Source organism: Picea glauca (assembly GCA_000966675.3). Classification (NCBI taxonomy): domain Eukaryota; kingdom Viridiplantae; phylum Streptophyta; class Pinopsida; order Pinales; family Pinaceae; genus Picea; species Picea glauca. The sequence continues at coordinate 364,797 of JZKD02S1675285.1, forward strand.
ATCACCGGGGTAAACCGGTATCCTGGGTAAATAACCAATGAAGTCTTTAAGCAAATGGGTATGAAACAAGGGTGGAAAAGGGGTTTAAAAGCTACAGCCAAGTACTTTTAAATGGCTGTAAATTATGAATAGCAAGTTGTTCAAAGCTTTCAAAGCAAAGAAACAAGCCCAAAATGGCTCAAAACCCCCCGGGGTGACCCGGGAAGTGATCCTGGAAGATTGTTAAGTCAAAAAGGGTTGTAAAAGTGGATG
>JZKD02S1675286.1:41201-56155 GCA_000966675.3 Picea glauca
CCCCCCCCAATACCTACCATATATTGATGTTATTTTTCACAATTAAAAAAAACCCTTTATGAATGAACATGATAAGATATTGATCAATAGGGTGAATACCCCGTGCTATAGGATCACTCAACACCTTAAGACAACAATGGAAGAAGTCACTTACTTGGTTTTTTTATTTAGTCTTGGGGTAAGTGTTGCATTTTGTTTACTTTTGTTCCTTGCATCACAATTCTTCACACAAGAATTCACCTTCTAGTTCCCTCTTCATTTCATGTTTCACTTCTTCATGCACAGAGGCCTCTTCCAGTTCCCTCTGCATCATGCGTTTCTTTGCATGTGCAGGCCTCTTCCAACGTCCTCTGCACTGTGCATTGCAATTCTTTGTGTGTGATTTCCTCTTCAAGAACCCTCTACACATCACATAGGAACTTCTTTTGTTGTGCGATGTTGAAATTACGAGGTGCTTGCGCTACTTTTTTTATTTTTCCTTCTATATTATGTCTTAAACTTTCTCCTCATTCCAGGTCATCTCCTATATGGATGCCTCCTCGAATTACCATCCGTACTCCACTTATTCTTTTGGTTTTTGATATTCACAATTTCCAGTAATCACCATGTTGTAGGGCCCCTTCGTTTCTTCACATTTGGCCAATAACTCTGGGAAATCGTCCATGACATGGTTTTTCCTATTGCAATACCCATAGAGTGTGTGAGGCTTGGTACATAATTGCACCAAGTGGTTTATCTTTCCATAGTTAAAATTTTTAGGTGGTATTCCTTCTCTGCCATCACATATTCTTCCTCTTCCTCTTCCATATCCTCCTCTTTGGCCTCCTTGGTTGCCTCCTCTGTCGGAGCCTCCATATTCTCCACCCTTATTCTCTTCTTGGAGTCAATAAACATCTACAATGTGCTCCTTCATTAGATGCAATGAATGAAAATTGTTCACATCGTATCCCATGTATTTGAAAAACTTTCAAAATGGAGTGTGCGTGGTCTTTTGATACTTCTGAAGTGTTAGAAAACAAGGAGCTATAAGACCCCATTTTCTACAAATCTCACACCATTTGGTTTTGCGTTCTGTTGAAAATGGATTCAGCATACCCATCACTATGTAACTTCTTCGAATAGGACACTCATTTCTATGGTGACCTTCCACATGGTGCACAAGACATTCTTGCACACAACTTAGCCTTTTCTGTAACATGTAGTTGCACGGTAAGGTTCATGAGATGAGATTGTACCTACACTAGCCTGGCGTAGAATCTAAGAACACTGCAATTTCTATAGCCTCAACCTAGGTTGTTACCTTTTGTTGGGTGAGAAAGAATTGAATGTGTGGTATGAATTTATCAATAAACCATTCTCTATGTTGGACGTCTTGGATCTGAAATATTAGTCTATCCAACAGAACATTGAAATGTTGGACATTGTTGGTCATAATCCCACACAATTTTTCTATCTTGCTACTGAATCTCTTTGATCTCAATTATACATTGGAACTCTAAATTTGGTTTCTGAAATTCTCTGAGGACATGTCTTCTTATTTCTATAAGGGACCTTACTTGTCCCCCCGACATGGTAGCTTTGTACTTCATGTACAATGTGAAAGCTCTGTCTCTTAATGTGGTTTGTAGCTGTAGAATATTGGATGCCTCATTTATGAATCTTTTCACAAACCATATAGATTCACATGTGAACCAATGTTGTTCTGCATCATCTCTTCCCATCCCATGTGTTAGCGATTAAGCTTGTCATGTTCTAGTGGATGGTGATTTTGGCCTAGGTCTATGATTTTGCCTGTCTTTTCCCCCCTTTGTGTAGACCTGATCATATATTTATCCTCCTGGCGTATATTTTCCTTTGTTTTTTTGTTTCATCCTTTGGTGGACTAGTTTTCCTTGTCGAAGTTTTCCTGAGAGATATTGGCCCTGAGCTTTTTTGTTCCCCCTATGGTCGATTACTTCTCTTTTTACCTCTATTACTAAGTCTTTGTTTTTTCCCAAGTCCTAGCCATGTCGTCCAAGTCTTCATTATTGTAGGCCACAACACTGAGAGCGGTCTTATATGGAATCAAACGAGCGGGGAAATCGGGATTTCAAATGTTGATATATTATGCACCAAGGATCTCAAAATCTCGATTCGCGAAGGGGAAGATCTAGGTCATCCGTTTGTGAGAAGCAGAGGGTTGTTAATTTGACTTTGGAGATTTTGGGAACCAAGAGTTCAGGGTTCTCATCGCCAAGTGCACCCACAGTCTGAAGCCTCGAAATGAGAAATCCCGATTTTGTGATTTCGTGAAGCAGAGGTTTCCCAGGAGCAATATCGCTTTCTCCCATAATGAAAAATTGTGAAAGCTCCCAGAAATTGGGCCCACGGTCCTAGCGTCTAGTCACAAAGGAAGCAGGTCTGGGAAAATGGGTTAGCGCTCGTCGAATAGTCGACATTTTGTATTGTCAAGGGAATGATCATGGTCGTCCATTTTGAAGCGAATCTGACCACTGATATCAACGACCATTTCGCGATTTCGGGCATCATGATATTGAAGCCAAGATGGGGTGAAAACTCTCGAAATGAGAAACCCTAAAACATCATGTGGGACAAGCATGAGGTCATGGCTCTCAGTCACATGGGGCAGTTGAAAAGAGCCACACCAAAGGGGTCGAGCGAGTTTGTATTAACAGAAGAGGAAGGCAACATGGTTTCAAGGTGCCAAGTTTAACTTAGTAAGTCAGGAGCACCGCCTAAGAGAAGTCATGGATGTCTAGGCTCGTCCTGATACCAATAAGGGCAGTTAATGAAGCCGAAGAAGGTGGTTGAAACCTCGTTTCAACCATAAATAGGAAGCATGGAAGCACTAGTCGTGGAGGTGGGCTGTCATCCCAAGGTCACCTTGTCATGGAATTTTCTTGCAAAACCCATACTATCTTAGATTTGCGTCTGACAAAGGAAAGCCTGTGCAGTCTGACAGAAGGAGAAGAAACACAAAGATTTGAATGCAGGGGTCCAATTGCGTCCCTGGGGGACGTTAGCTGTTATGAGGATATGTACTCATGTTTTATATTTTGTAAGTGTCGATGGTTGAGCTAAGCTCCCGATTTGTAAGGTTTTAGCAAAGCCTCTGGTTCTTTGATTATGATATGTATTTGAGACTTCTTGTTTAATGAAATTTAGTTTCCTTTCATCTTTGTGTAACTGTTGCGTTAAAACACTCGGGCATGGAGGATCTAGTTGAGGGTAGTTGTGTTTTTGTGATGGAGGTTTGATCACGGTGACGTTACAACCAGTTTTAACCAGTTTCTTGTGTTCTCTTTTTCCTCTGATGCTGAGAGCTTGGGCATGGATGATCTATTTGGGTCACTGTGACTATATTGTAATGTATGTTTTATTGCAGTACTGTCATAGCGATTTCAGTTTCTTGAAATTTTGAATTCAAGAGGATCTTGTATTTGATGTTTTTCCTCCTTAAGCTGCTAGAAGACCGGATGTCCACATCATACCATTTCATTATCCTCAAATTATTCCCCCTAATCACCACCATACTGCAATTCACTGACTGAAGTTAGATCAAGACCTCACTTGCCTATGTGTGCCAACCAAGTTTTCTGAGTTAGAACGATATAATCTTGAGATTGTGTCCATTAGACCCCCCTTAAATTTATTCATTGTGACATACAAACTTATGGGTACTAGGCTTACCTCTGCTGCAATCCATAGGTGACTTATGGTGCTAACATTTATGGTGCCATTGCCGGGGATGAAATTGAAGATTTTCCCTGGGATTGAACAACAAAGATTACTAGTTCTGAAGGTGCATCAGAACTTAGTACATTAAATATTGCAACTGTGCACCTGGCGACTCCACTGTGGTGACTTAATTGAGGCGGATCCACCGATGACTCCACTATTTCAGTTGTGGCTTCTACAATAAGACACATGAGGTCTACTCCACAACTTCCTTTAGCAACACCTGAAGCTGACCTAGAGAAAATTGTCAGAAAGGGAAAGGCCCTCCGAGAAGGTACTTCTACTATTGAACCAGGTATTTCTGATAATTTCCATTGTCCTTCTTTAGAAACTCCAATTTCTACATCTCATTCCCCTGTTATAGCATCTGTTGGAGTTTCCCAAACTTTAAATTTTGGGAGTGTTCCTATTGAGTTTTCCCCTCTTGGTCTGGGATTGGAGGGAGAAACCCTTATCACTCCTCTCTCTCCTAAAATTGTACCATGGTTTAGACCCAGCACATCTAAATATTTTCCCACCCCAGGCTTTACCACTCCTCATCCTGTTGTTGTTGCTACAAACAAAGAAACCTCTTTTCCTTTAGGCCCTTTTTCCTTTTCTTTGAAACCTCTTTTGCTTCCCCTTCCCCCCAGAGGCTCAGTCCCACTCTCCCCAGTTCAAACCTCTTCTCCTCCTAATTCTCCTCCACCTCATATCCCTATGGCAGGTGCTAATCCCCCTGGAAATAAAATGGATTCCATAGTGGCTGCAAGATATTCCCCTCTAATCCTACCTCAGTCGATGAACTCTCTCCATACTGGGGATTACCTAAAATATATGCCTAAGTTCACCGGAGAAGAAGACATAATTGTTGAAGAGCACCTTGCCGCCTTCTACAATTATGTAGAAAATCTAAATATTGAAAATGAAGACGTCTGGATGAGACTCTTTGTCCAAAACCTTGATGGTGAGGTTAGGAAGTGGTTTAGGGGATTAAAACATGGATCTATTGCTGGTATTGAAGCCTTAGATGATGTTTTCTTGAGGCAGTGGGGGGATAAAAAAGATTTTATGTATTATATCACAGAGTTTGGGTCCCTGAAGAGAAAAGAGGGAGAATCTGTTTCTGATTTCTCCAAAAGATTCAACAAGATGTACAATAAGATCCCTGCTGAGATAAAGCCTACAGAAGCCTCTACAAAAATCACTTATTCTAGTGCTTTTGACCCCAATTTTTGCCTCCTTATTAGGGAAAGAAGAGCTACTTCCCTGGCTCATATGCAAGATGAAACCTTGGAAGTAGAATCCAATGTATTGGCAGTTGACAGACTTAGGAGAAAAGCCAACATAGATAGAGGAAGAGGAAGATCTGAGTCCTCAACCTCTATTTGTTCTGCATCCTACCCTCAAGTAGATGAATTAACCAAGATGGTGAAGTCCCTGTCTGCAGAAATGGAGAAGATGAAATTTGAAGGGAAGCAAGGTTATAAGAATGTCCCAAATACTGATAACAGAGGCATATTTAGGGGGCTGAATAACAATGCTCCTCATATTATGCCAAAGGAGAAGAGGGACAGAGATAGAAGCGATACAAAAATCCATACTTCCCTTCAAAATAACCATGTTATTGATGAGGAAAGGGAAGAAGAGGAGCTTGACCCTGAAATTCATTGTATTGGAGACACCTCTCCATTTCCCCACTTGACTCAATCCGCATACAAGGAATCCCTCATGAACATTCAAATAAATGAGCTAAGAAAGGTTGAAAAGGCCAATACCACTCCCAACAAATACAACCTCCAGTCCAAGAGGAAAATAGAAGAGTCTGACATCCCTGCTCAGCCTCCTAGATCAGAGAAGCCTATTAAGCATGCAACAAATATCATTAAGGAAAATAAAGCTCAGAATCCCTCACCAATAGCCAAAGACCCTGTCCCTGAGGTGAGAGAAATTATGAAACCCCCTTCCTCCTTTAGCTTTGGGCATGAAATTCAGAAGATTAGAATCACTGTCCCCCTGGTAGAGCTAGTCAAGCACGAAGACCTCAAAAGGTCCCTCTCTAAGTTGTTGCAGCGCAAACCACCCTATCATTCCACAGACTCAGTAAACCTCCAAGACGAAAAGTATGCAGTCATCTTAGGTCCTATGGTAGAAGACAAAGATGATTCATCCCCTCCCTTCTACACATCCCTGAACATACATGACAATGTGTTGCACAACTGTTTGATGGATTCAGAGGCTTCCCATAATCTCATGTCCAAAACTGTCATGGAAGAATTAGGATTGGAAGTCACAAAGGCTTATCATGATTTGTATTGTTTTGACTCGAGGAGAGTGCAATGTCTTGGGGTCATCACAGATCTGGTGGTAACCTTGTTTCAGTTGCCTATGAAAAGTGTGGTCATGGATATCATGGTGGCTGATGTTCCTCCCAAGAATTAGGATTGCAAGTCACAAAGGCTTATCATGATTTGTATTGTTTTGACTCGAGGAGAGTGAAATGTCTTGGGGTCATCAAAGATCTGGTGGTAACCTTGTTTTAGTTGCCCATGAAAAGTGTGGTCATGGATATCATGGTGGCTGATGTTCCTCCCAAGTTTGGCATGTTGTTGTCAAGATCTTGGATAAAAAGACTTGGGGGAACCTTGTAGATGGACCTCACATATGCTACCATTCCAGTCTTTGGAGGGGAGCATAAGAGATTGTACAGAGAAGCTCAATTGGCCTACATTATTAGTGATGAAGTCGATCCTACTAATCATCCTATCTTTTCCTTTGATACTGATTTGGGTTCCAGTCTGTTGCAGCTCACTAATGCTGCTGAGCCCCCTCTTGAAATAAGAAATCCTATTGCTCTCTGTGAAGATTCTCCTCCAATTACCTCTGTTTGGAAAATTTTCTTTGATGGAGCTTCTTCTAAAGAAAGTGTTGGTGCTGGGGTAGTTTTTGTTTCCCCTGCTCAGAAAAACACATCTCTGTTGTACAAGTTAGAATTTGAAGTTACCAATAATGTGGCAGAGTATGAAGCTCTTGTTTTGGGCTTAAGGGCTACAAAGGACATGGGGATTGAAGAGATATATGTGTTTGTAGATGTTGAACTAATTATCTAGCAGATCAAAAACATTTATCAGGCCAAACACCCTCAACTTAGGAGTTACAGAAATGAAGTATGGGACCTCATTGATAGTTTTTTCCTAGCTTTCAACATATCATTTATCCCAAGAGGAGAAAACACTGTGGTTGATTCTATGGTTGTTTCAGTAAGAAATTTTAGAGTTCCCCTGCCACCTAAACTCAGGTACGATGTAGAAGTGAGATATAGACCCTCTATATCTAACAATGTCAAGCATTGGAAAGTGTTTGAAGATGATCTTGAAATCAAAATATTCCTGGAGACTGTTGACAAGTTTTCAGCATTACATATTGATCAAGACCCTGATCCTGAAATAAATCCTCATACTGGTGCGTTTCTGAACAAAATCGCTAACCATATTATTGTTCAGTTGCCCAACAATCACATTCCAAAAGGACTAGTTCCTTTGGAAACATTATTTGACAAAAATGGTGTGGCAGTGAAGGGTAAAATCTCAAATGGTGATGCTGGTGTGGTTGATTGCAACATTGGCACTGAGAAGGAGCCAAAGTTTTTCAAATTGTCAAGTAACTTGACAAGAAAGCAGAGGGCCAGGTATGCTAAGTTATTAAAGAAATTTGCTGATGTTTTTTCTTGGACCTATGAAGACCTTAGAACATATGACACAACTGTCATTGAGCATGAGATTCCACTTAAAGAGGAGGCCAAACCATTTAGGCAAAAATTAAGACAGATAAACCCTATGTTGTTGCCTATCATGGAAAGAGAGGTAAAGAAGCTACTAGATGCCCAAATCATCGTACCCTTGAGATATTCAGAGTGGGTGGCCAACCTTGTCCCAGTAAGGAAGAAGAGTGGGGAAATCAGACTTTGTGTCGATTTCAGAAACCTAAACAGGAGTTCAAAGGAATACAACTACCCCTTTCCGAAAATGGAACACATATTACAAAAGGTAACTGGTGCATCAAGGATATCCATGATTGATGTATTTTTGGGATACAATAAGAACTCGGTTCTTTGTGAGGATAGAGAAAAAACAACCTTCACCGCTCCTTGGGGAACGTTCATGTATGCCAAAATGCCCTTTGGATTGATGAACGCAGGGGCGACCTTTCATTGAGCCATGGATATAGATTTCATTGTAGAAAGGGACAAATTCATGGTCATCTATCTGGATGACATTACAGTTTTCTCCAGGTCCGACAGAGAGCACTGTGAGCATTTGAGAAGGGTGTTCTTGAAATGCATAAAGTTTAGTCTCTCCTTAAATCCCAAAAAATCTATTTTTTCCATGAAGGAGGGAAAGTTGCTGGGCCACATAGTATCATTTGAAGGAGTCAATATTGATCCTAGCCAAGTTGAAGAAATTCAAACCTTGTCACTCCCAATATCTAAGAAGGAAGTCCAATATTTCCTGGGAAAAATTAATTTTCTAAGGAGGTTTGTTTCCAATTTTGTTGAGATGCCAAAGCTTATAAAAGCCATGTTGAGGAAGGGAAATGAAGTTAAATGAACTATTGAGTCTCGAAATTCCTTTGATCTGATAAAGAAGGCCTTGACTGAGGCACATGTTCTTATCAGTCCCAATTTCTCAAAGGATTTCTTTATTTTCTCATTTGCTTCATTTGACACTGTAGCGACTGTTCTGTTACAGAGGAATGTTGAAGAGTTGGAGCAACCCATCTCCTTTTTCAGTCAGGCATTGAGAGATGCTGAGGTAAAATATGACATGATGGAAAATCAAGCTTACAATTTGGTTAAAGCTCTCAAGGCTTTCAGAGTCTATGTCTTGCAATAAAAAATTACTGCATGTGTCCCTTCAACTGTTGTGAAGAAAATTCTCATTCAGTCGGACATAGATGGAAGGAGGAGCCGATGAATTGCCAAAATCCTTGAATTTGACCTAGATATAAAGCCCACCAAATTGATTAGAGGTCATGGTTTAGCCAGACAGCTGGCCAAATCTAATTTCAAAGCCTTGGGGGTAAGCTTCATCAACAAATGCTCAGAAAATCAGCAGGTTGAACCATATGATACAAATGCTCAGGCAGACCCTCCATTAGTAGGATTCCCTTAGTACAAAGATGTCATATATTTTCTACAAGAGTTGCATCCCCTCGATGGCATGCAAAGGAACAAGGTAAGAGCTTTAAAGCTCAAATCCATTAAATAGTGCCTTGTTGGTAAAAATTTATATTGGAAAGACCCCCTAGGGTTACTTCTGAGATGTTTAGACCCACACGAAGCACAAAGAATTATGTTGGACTTTCATGACAGTTTGTGTGGGGGGAATCACTTCTGGAAAATGACAGCTCATAATATTCTCAAGGCTGGTTATTTCTAGCCCACTCTATTCATTGATGTTTGCACAAAATTCAGAGCCTATGCTAAATGTTAGAAATTCTCAGGAAAGCAACAGCTAAATCCCATGCCATTGAAACCTGTGATTGCTTCAAGGCCCTTCCAGCAGTGGGGCCTAGACTTCATTGGGGATATTCATCTTACATCCAATGGTCAACATAGATGGATCTTGATGACCATAGATTATTTTACCAAGTAGATAGAAGCTATCCCCACAAGGAGTGCATCCCACAAGGTAATCATCAGCTTCCTGGAGGATATCATAGCAAGGTTTGGTTGTCTGAGCAGAATTGTCACCGATAACGCTGCATCTTTCAAAGTTGAACCATTGATCTGATTCTGTGAGCAGATAGAAATTGCGCTGATCCACTCTACCCCCTACTATTCGCAATGTAATGGATTAGCAGAGTCCTCTAACAAAAGCCTCATCAAAATCATCAAAAGACTGTTAGAGGACAACAAGAAAGCATGGGATTCAAAGCTCAAATTTTCTTTGTGGGATGATAGAGTGACAACTAAGCGGTCCTTAGGCATCTCTCCTTTCCATCTTGTATATGGGATTGAAGCAATTTTTCCCTCTCAGCTTGCCTTGCTAGTAGAAAAGTTCTTCCAAGATTGCTAGGAAGAGCCTGATGATATGATCAGGAGGATTCATCAGCTGGTAGAAGTACAACAGATGAGAGATCAAATGATGGACATAGCACATGACCGTCAGTAGAAAATCAAGCATGCCTTTGATAGGGAGAGAAGAAAAGATGATTTTCGGCTAGGAGAGCTAGTGCTCAAATGGGATCTGCTCAGACAAGACAAGGGAAAGCATAGTAAATTTTAGACCCTTTGGATCGAACCCTTCTAACATTTCTGAGACATTTCCCAATAATACTTATAGGTTGCAGAATTTGGAGGGTGGTGAAGTTTTTGTTGGCCCTATAAATGGGCACTTCTTGAAAAGGTATTTTGTTTAAAAGTTGCAGTCGGTGTCCCACCATAGTAAATATCGTTCATGTTTTATGTTTATTCTTGTTTTAAATATGAGACTCCAAAAACCAAAGAAAGACACTAGAGCTAGACGTTCTTGGTAGCTCACAGGGAGCATGCCATCCCCCATGGAGCCAAATGTTAGTGATTAAGCTTGTCATGTTCTGGTGGATGGTCATTTTGGCCTATGTCTGTGATTTTGCCTGTCTTTTCCCCCCTTTTGTGCAGACTTGATCATATATGTATCCTCCCGACGTATATTTTCCTTTGTTGTTTTCTTTCATCCTTTGGTCGACTAGTTTTTCTTGTCAAAATTTTCCTGAGAGATATCATCCCCGAGCTTTTCTGTTCCCCCTATGGACGATTACTTCTCTTCTTGCCTCTATTATCGAGTCTTTGTTTTTTCCCAAGTCCTATCTATGTCGTCCAAGTCTTCATTATTGCAGGACACAACATTGAGAGTGGTCTTATATGGAATCAAGCGAGCGAGGGAATTGATATTTCAACTGTTGAGAGATTATGCATCAAGGATCGAGAAATCTTGATTCGCAAAGGGGATCTAGGTTGTTCGTTTGTGAGAAGCAGAGGGTTGTTGATTTGACTTCAGTGATTTCGGGAATCGAGAGTTAGGGGTTCTTGTCGCCAAGTGAACCCATAGCCCGAAGCCCCAAAATGCAAAATCTCGATTTCGTGATTTCACGAATCAGAAGTTTCCCAGGAGCAACATCTCTTTCTCCCGAAATGAGAAATCGCGAAATATCCTAGAAATTGGGCTCACGGTCCTAGCGCTTGGTCACAAAGGAAGCAGGTCTGGGAAAAGTGGCTAGCGCTCTTGGCATAGTCATCATTTCGTATTGTCAATGGAACGATCGTGGTCGTCCATTTTGAAGCAAGTCTGACTGTTGATCTCAACGACCGTTTCATGATTTCGGGCATCGCGATATTGAAGCCAAGATGGGGTGAAAAATCCTGAAATGAGAAACCCCTAAAGATCATGTGATACAAGCGTGAGGTCACGACCCACAGTCACATGGGGTGGTTTAAAAGAGCCACGCCAAAGGGGTTGAGAGTGTTTGTATTAACAGCAGAGGAAGGCAACATGGTTTCAAGGTGCCAATTTTAACTCAGTAAGTCAGGAGCGTCGCCTAAGAGCATTCATGGACATCTGGGCTCGTCCCGATCCCAATAAGGGCAGTTAATGAAGCCAAAGAAGGTGGTTGAAACCTCGTTTCAACCATAAATAGGAAGCATGGAAGCACCGATCATGGAGGCAGGCTGTCAGCCCAAGGTCACCCTGTCATGCAATTTTCCTGCAAAACCCATACTGTCTTAGATTTGCGTCTGACAAACGAAAGCCTATGCGGTCTAACAGAAGGAGAAGAAATGCAAAGATTTGAATGCAAGGGTCCAATTGCGTCCCTGGGGGATGTTAGCAATTCTGAGTATATATACTCATGTTTTATATTTTGTAAGTGTCGATGGTTGAGATAAGCTCCCGATTTGTAAAGTTTTAGCAAAGCCTCTGGTTCTCTGGTTATGATATGTATTTGAGACTTCTTGTTTAATGAAAGTCACTTTCCTTTCATCTTTGTGTAACTGCTGCATTCAAACACTCGGGCATGGAGGATCCAGTCGAGGGTAGTTGTATTTTTGTGATGGAGGTTTGATCACAGTGACATTACAACCAGTTTTAACCAGTTTCTTGTGTTCTCTTTTTCCTCTAATGTTGAGAGCTTGGGCATGGATGATCCAGTCGGGTTGTTGTGAATGTATTGTAATGTATGTTTGATTGCAGTACTGTCATAATGGTTTCAGTTTCTTGAAATTCTGAATTCAAGAGGATCTTGTATTTGAAGATTTTCTTCCTTAGGCTGCTAGAAGACCGGATGTCCACTGTAGACCATTTCATTCTCCTCAAATTATCCCCCCTACTCACCACCATACTGTAATTTACTGACTAAATTTAGATCAAGACCTCACTTTCCTATGCGTGCCAACCCAGTTTTTTGAGTTAGAACGATATAATCTTGAGACTGTGTCCATTAGACCACTCTTAAATTTATTCATTGTGACATACAAATTGATGGGTATTGGGATTACCTCTGTTGCAATCTAGAGGTGACTTCTAGTGCCAGCACCATGAAATGCAGAATCCTGAGGGTTGAAACCTGGTTTTCCGTACTCTATCTAGAAATGTGTCTTCCTCACTGACTACTACTTATTATTTCTTGTGTTGATTATATTTACTATGAAGTGTAACTAACTTCAACTTATACTTCACTCATATCTTCCCCTTTCCTTTATTATAAGCTTTCTTCTTCTACTTCTCTCACCTATGCACTTTCTTTGGTTCTTTATTCTTGATGTCAAATGCAAAAGGGGGGTGGTTCAAAGAGTGGGTCCCTCCATACTCTCTCATCTTATTTAGTGATGGATAAAAAATATCTCACTATCTATAGCCATGCAATCCTTATCATAATCGCCAAGGTCTCTACTCCTTGGAGGGATCCAATGTTATTTTTTGCTATGTTGACACTATTACTCTACACCCCATATTACTTTGATGTGATGACCTATCTTACTAGCCAAGGGGATCTAGCCCCACTTTCCTTGATCATACTCCCACTACATCCATTATCCTCTCTTGATATATCAGTCCTAATATCGTGTCCCTTCGACGACCTCTCTTATTTTGTGATTCTATTTAGCACATATCTTTCTACTACACACCCTTCTAGCATGTTTTTTCTTCTCTTCATCTTGGATCTTACTACTGATTTGTCACCCCTTTCTTTATGTTCTTTTCTTATCTACTCGACTCACATCCTTAACTTGGATATTCTTGTGTGTCTCTTGGATTTCTCCTATCATCTTCTAGATCCATTCTCTTCTCACTTCATCTTGTCTTCTTCTAGATCCATTTTGTTGGATCCACTATTTATTTTATATTTTCTTCTTCCCCCTTCTTTCCATCCCACCCCCCTTCACACTAGGGGGCTTTACTTTTCCATCCTATTGGGTTCAATGTGTTGATGTTTGGTAGTTGCAGGAGGATATTTCCCTCCTAGATGACCTTTCTTAGATGTAGAGAATATTATAGAAGCAAGATATCCATTGGACATATGTTGAAATACCCTAGAAGAGAAGTCGGCCTAGAAGAATAAAGTACTATAACGAAAATACACCTTCCCAGAAGAGTAGTCGGCCTAGCTAGAAGGAAAAGAAGAATATAGATAAGGAGGTGCCTTAGATCATTTGTATAGTCACTCACACTCTCTCAACTACATAGAATCAAGGTGCAAATTTGGAGAAGGTGACACAGCTACTGCAGTGACTCAGCTACTGCATTGACTCAGTTTCTTCTTGTTCAGTATTTTTGTATCTCTCTCTTGTTCTCTACTCCTTGAGGAGGTGCCCTATGTTGGTGTAGTGTTGTTGTTGTAGTTGTGGTGATAATTATGGTTGAGCTAGACTTTGTGCTAGGGTTTATCTATTTGGACTTGTTGTGTGAACAAAATATATTTAAGAAAGGTTGTTGGGTTTTTCCCCCATTTGGGGTTTTCCTAGGATAAATCTCTTGTGTTCTTTTTGTCTCTTGTTTATGTTGCTACTACTTAGTACTGGACATATGTGTGTGTGTGTGTGTGTGTGTGGTAATGAAGTAAAATAACAAAATTAACTATAATTCTTTGTAAATAAGGAAAATCTAACATGGAATCATAGTTGGTTACCTTTAGAACAATTTGACCACTGAAAGGAAGATCGCTACATCAACACCTTACAACACCTTGCAACTGCAATACTTTGTCAAGCTTGTTGAGCACTATCCCAAGGTTTTTGGGGATAATTCCTTCACAGAGAAGTTCTCCCTAACCTTTTGCATCCCCTGAAACCCTCAATGTATAGTTTGGTGAAGTTTGAAAAATTGAGGTTTTTTAGTGCCAGAGTTTCTGCCAGCGAAAAATGTCAATCAACATGAGAATTAAAGATAGATTGGATGGAGCAAATAACTTCAGATCCTGGAAGCACCGATTTTTCCTCATTCTAGAAGAGAATGAATTATTGGAAGGAAACTCGAAGAAGCCTAAGAAACCACTGCACAGGAAGGATGCGTCAAATATCATATGCTATAGTTGTAAGGAGATGGGACATTATGCCACACTGTGTCCTCTTAAATATGAAAAGGGAAAGAAGAAGAACCATGCACACGTAGAATATGCTAAAGAGAAGGATGAAGAGTATTTCCTTTATCCAATAGTACTTCCAAGAACAAGACGAGGGAAACTATAGAAGACAACCCAAGTGGGACAATAGTAGCTAAACTCCAGGTTTGCATATCAAGTTTGATATTTCTTTATATTGCTGCAATTTAAGTAAGTGTTGTAACTAGAATAACAATCTTTAGAATTCTATTATTTCCATCGCTATTACTAGTTTAATAAACAATTGATTAGTATTGGTATGACTACCATTAGGTGAATGATAATGTTAATAATGCGCTTGTTTACAAAATAAATTGATCTCATCTAGGAGATGTTCTTGGTTGTTACCTTGTCACAGACATGTTATCCTGTAAATTTGATGGAGGCTACCATGGAGATGTTTTTTTGTTATTTCTTGTTTTGAGCAAGTCACATGTAATTTCTCTAAGAGGGATCCATAATGTCGGTTGTAGGAGACAACAATTCATATAGTCCCTAGCTGAGACATGGAGCAAACTATCTAGACATAAGAGTTGTACACATCCATGTAATAAAGGAGAAGAGGACGAAGTTAGAACCTTCTGGTAATAAGGGTAACTTTG
>JZKD02S1675286.1:64472-94501 GCA_000966675.3 Picea glauca
GGATTTGTTATTAACATAAGTCACATTTCCTTGGTTTTACATACAACTTTTGTTTTCTCAACACTTGCAAAACCATCCTCAAGTGGCTTTCATGATATTCTTCATTCTTAGAATAAATCATTATATCATCAAGGAAAATAAGTACAAAAGTTTCCAATACTTGTTAAAAACACTACTCATGAGGTACATGATCATAGTTGGTTCATTTATGAAAGTGAATGGAACCACCACAAATTAATAATGGCTATATCTCAGTCAAAAGGTTCTCTTATGGATGTCTTGCTCCTTAAATCTAACTTGAAGATATCTCGATCTAAAATAAAATTTGGTATTATGTTGGCACCCTAACGTTTTCATAAGACTGCACACATGCCATAATTCAGCGTTGTGTACATGCCCGATATTTTGCACTGCATGGCTCCAAGATGCAACACTTTCACCAACTAGGGATCTATTGCATGTGCCAACCAATTTTGTACCTCGTGTAAATACCTGAACAGATCGCATGCATGAAAAATCCTCAAATATTTTCAGTAATGATTTTAACCATTTTTGTAACAACCTGACTCGTCATGGCCGATGTTTTGGGTGATATGGAAAGGTTTTTATGATTTCCATGCTCCATTGGAGATAAGGGGAATGCATGCATATATGTAAGGGTTGAGTTTTTGTTTACTAAGATTTCATTGTTATGTTAGTTGTAGAGGATTTAGATCTCTAGTTAAGCATCGTATTAGTTCTTGTTATGTTCAGAGATGTTTTTTGAATATGATAGAGAAAGTAGAATGAGATATGAGTGTATTGTTGGTCTCTATTTCATTATGAATCTTCACTGAGTAGAATTTGACCTTTGTGTATTGAAATGTATCTAAATGGATTTGATATTAATGAATGAAGCGTGAAGTGAATTTCTCTTTGTATCTTATGTATTATGGTCTAAATGTAGGTTTGTTTATGTAGTATTATGCACATCACGTATATGAATGTTATTAATGAATGTGAAATGAATGCATGGTTGTGAGGTGGATGTTTCATTTATGTATTGTTCCTTAATTATTTGCATGAAACCTACAGTCTCTTTGATTCTCATGGCATCTCATGTGAGACCTTATTCAGTCCTTGAAGATTGAATATGTCAGTGCCTATGGGGTGTTTGTTGGTAAATCCATTCAAATACCAAGTCTGAAACCATGAGCAACCAATTGGTTTTGTTGCTAGAACCTCATAGTTTTGTGGTACATGTTGAAGGAAGGAAATTATATGGAAACCTTCCATGAAGGATATTGAAGATTGGATATCTTAGAAGGAGGATGATTTCACACAAAAAGAGACAAAGAACCTACATATAAATCTCAGACAATGGAAACAAAGGTACATCTATACATATTTACATGAAATTTTCTTTGTTGAGTTTTCTTGTTTATTGTATGAGCAGATAAAGAGATAGCTAAAGATTAAATATGTATGGAGAGCCTAAAAACCATTGATTTGGGACCAATATGTTGTCAATAGATTAAATATGTGGATAATGAGTGGGCCAAAGCTATCGATTTCTAATTTGGTCATGTGAAAGAAGGGTATATTAAATTAATGAGGGAAAAATATGTGTTTGGAGTGAAAGTGATTCTCAACGTTTCGAACACTAAAGCAGGTCCATCTTCAGGATAACTAAAATAACTCATGACTTTTCCTCACTCTGTCATTGATGTTATTGATATGAAATAACTTAGGATCTGAGCAGTTCAAGAATTGGGGTTGCCTTGAGTTATATATTGAGATGTTCTAAGGAGGTTGAGTTGGATTTTATATGATGTAAAACAAGTTTATAAGATCCCTTTAATTTTAAACCATCGTCACTATTGATATTGTTATCAAATATTTCAATCTCAAGTGCCTGTCATATTTTTCTTTTGTAGTGACGAGGGATCTTAGCTAAAACCCTTGAATTCTCCAAACATATGGAGTGACTAGAGGCGTGAGAGTGTTCAGCAATGGCATATTGTTTGATCCTTCCATGTTGTATATCTTCAATGTTCTCTTTTAACCTAGTTTTGATTGAGGGTCATGTTTCTCCAATGTATACTTTGCCACAGGAGCAAGGTATTGCATATTCCCCTTTATGAAGCTTCGATTCAATATGGTCTTTAGCAAATTCTAACATATTTCTTATGCAGTTTGGAGGAGATAAAGATAATCTTATACTTATTCTTCATACGATCTTGGCAGTTTTGTCAGTGGTACCTCGAATCAATGACGAAGTGAGGAGAAGTCATGAGATATTTTAGTTCTCCTAAAGGTGAACCTAATTTAGGGTTCGAAATGTTGATAATTACTTTCACTCCAAATGGAGATTTTTCCCTGATTAATTAAATTACATCTGTGTGAAAAAATGAATATTGAAATCAGGTTATATTGTTGAGTTTGATGTTGAATGCATCAAGTATTTCATAGGTGTTTGCATCCATCCCTATAAGGATATTAGTGGAAGAAAAAGCTTCGTGGATCAATATGTTGTTTGTAAAGAAGGGGTTGATGCACATGGTATTAGATTTTCATTATTTACAGAGCATTAGAGTTACATGTGTTATTTTACTTCATTACCATTAACATATATATATATCCAGTACTGAGAAGTAGAAGCATAAACAAGAGACAAAATGAACACAAGAGATTTATCCTGGGAAAACCCAAAATGGGGGAAAAACCCAATAACCTTTCTTAGATAGATTTTGTTCACAAATCAAGTACAAACAGAAAAATCCTAGCACAAATACTATCTCAACCAGAATTATCACCATAACTACACCAATAGAATTGCCCCAAGACATCACACCTCCTCAAGGAGTAGCACATAAGAGAGATGCCAAAATATTGAACAAGAAGCAAAAGATTCACTGCAACAACTATGTGATCTTCTCCAAACTTCTACCTTTCTTATGTGTAGCTAAGAGAGTATGAGTGAGTGTACAAATGAGATAATATGCCTCCTTTTTTATATTCTTTGATTGTCCTTCTAGATGGAACTACTAAGCTAAGGCGCCTCCTTATTTATAGTCTTGTACTGTCCTTCTAGATGGGCCTACTTCTCCTCTAGGAAGGTCTCTTTTCATTATACTTTATTCTTCTGGGTCGACTTCTCTTCTAGGGTATTTCAACATCTTTCCAATCAATCTCTTACTTCTAGAATATTCTCTGCATCTAAGAAAGGTCATATAGGAGGAAAATATCCTCCCACATCTACCAAACATCAACACTCCCTCTTAGCAAGGGAGGCATCTTTCACGATGTATTCATCTAGTAGTCCACTGAGTAATCTGGAATCAATTGTTAGCACACAACTTCTAGAATGCCATCGGTAGCTCAAATCATCTGTCACATTCTCTGCAAACAAGTGGAACTCATCTACTATCCAAAGACACAATTTCTCTCTCCCGCAACTAAATGATAGCTACACAAGATACCACCATGAAATAAAATAGTCTCTATGATCATGCAACAATCAACTAGTGGCATACAACCATTACAATATGCCCTCAACCATAATCATAGCCTGCCACCTCCATGACTATGCATCAATCAACTAGTACCACACAAATACTACAATATACCCTCAGCCATAGTCAGGATCCATATGACTATGCGACAATCAACTAGTAGAACACTTCTACTACAATTCCATCAGCCATAGTCATACCTATGATTATGGAGAAATCAACTAGTAACACGCGGTTACTACAATATGCCATAATCCATAATCATAGTCGATGTCTCTATAACTATGCAGCAATCAGCTAGTAGCAAAGAGCTACTAAAATATTCCATCAACCATAGTTATAGTCTCATCTAGTAGTAAGAAGCTACTCCCATAGTCCTCACGATTATGCATGTGATGTTTCTTCTCTCATCAGGTCTGAAAGTGCATTACCCCCTTAGTTGCAAGACTGATCCGGGAAAACCTTGGTCAGAGGGGTTAGCCAACATGAGAAGAAACAACACACCTCCCTCTTAATGAGAGTGTACATTCAACATCATGCCAATATTGTCTCTGGAGAACCTCGATTCTTTCCACTCCTAGTCAAATAAACATGACTAATAGGAGAAAGACTATGCTTGGAACATTCACCACTAGCCAAATCAACATGGTTAATCCTGTGAGTGAATGTATCATTCTCCCTTGGTCAAATCATCATGACCAATCTCAGAGAATGTCTTCTTGATGCTACTCATCTGTGGATGTGTAATGGAGATTCACAACTCCCTTCTGCATCATGTCTTGGATGAAGTCTTGGAAGAAAATTTTGAAGTCACACTGCCTCACGACTTGCAATATGGGATGGTATATGATCTTCCTCTGTTGTACTGAGTGCCACTGATGTATGCTCCCTTCTGAAACATGATATCACACTGATCAAAAAACTGAAAAAACATCCGGAATTCCTCTTCTGATCCACTGCACTCCCTACTCAGTCAGAATCTGTATAATGTGGGATCCATCAAATCTAAAGATGAATCACTCAGGAGCTTCATATTTATCGTCATGGGTGTGGCCATGGACTTGTAGTCCATCATCCCAAACATCTATAGAGTATCAAGGGTAAAATCATGAATATGGGTAACACTTTCATGACAATCGGGTCTACAAAATTCCTAGCGGCAATTTTTCGGCCGAAAAAATGTTGCTAGGAATTTTTTTGGCCAACAATTTGCACGTCAAATTTAACGCCACCCTTGAAATTTGTGTACAATTTTTTTCAGATGAATTACTTTCCTATGGTAAGCATATTTTGCTCGAAACGTTTATTTTTAATGGATTCTGTTAAAAACTAGGTTTCGGTCAAAAGAATATTTCGACCGAAAACCTGAAAATGGGATTGTTTGTAGGAAACTACAAATTCTCTCCATCTTACTTCATCTTTGGAGGTAGCAAACTCCTAGAAATAATCAGAATTTAGTTTCAGAATTGATACCAACATTTTTAAAATTGAATCTACTTTCATTGGGTATAATTTGTTTTCATTTTCATTGTTTTTATCTAATTTTATTTAATTTTATAAAAAAATCATTGCATAATATTTTTAGGTGAGATTATGATTCGATGAAATGAAAAATCCATATCTCTAAAAATACACAGTGGAAAATTAGGGAAAAATTATATTCATAATCCTTAAATGGTTATCTTCAAAAGGGTATTTTTATATTTTACTTTTAAGTACAAATTAAGATAGATACATGGTGGAGGAAAACATGTGTTTAAAATCTGAAACTTTTTCAGATTGGTCAACTTCAAAAAATTCTAGAAATTATAATATTCATCTATTAGATTCAAAACTATAGTCATCACAAAATATAGTCTTTGTAGATTGTTGCAGTATATTTCGTTTTTCAAAAACAAAAGTTTAATAATGGAAACATTGTTGTGGGAAAAAATAACTCATTATCTTTGCCTTCATTTTTAGGGAACATACTGTCAAACAATTGCCAAATTGAAATATCAAATCTCAATAAAAAAAAATGAAAAATAGACAGTAGAAAGCTAACAAAATTCTTCACAAGTTTTGTTTTTACAGTAAAGTAAAATTCTAAATAAAAAAAATACTTTGTTTATCGGAAGTTGAATAACCTGTTAAAATTTAAAAAAAAATGTCATAAAACAAGAAAAAGTGTTACCCATCTTCATGATTTTACCCTTAATAGTATATTTTCCTTGGCTAAGGAAAATATAATTTGATCTATGCCACACCTCCAATCCTAATAAGTAATGCATCAAACGTAGATCCTTCATCTCGAAATCTGAAGTGAGCTCCTTCTGAAGCTTGACTTCCTCTAAGTATATATAATCTTCGGAGTCATATGCTCTCTCTGAATGTCATGACATTTTTGAAGTCTAATCTCCTATGCATTGTCATGGAGAGGTTGCTCCTATTTACTGAATCCTGAGTGCTGACTCCATCTAAACTCTAGCTCCTTGTGAGCTAGTACTTGGTAGGGTTGCTCACCACTGGTAGAGCCATCTTCTCCTCATGATATGGCTTATCAATTCCATATATCTATATCCCCCCTTTCATCCTGCAAAGTAACATGGGACCATGCTAGTCTCTTCCTGGTTACTGTAACGATTATGGGTAGGCCCTTCTTGCTCTACTGAATCTTCCTGGTGAACTGAAGAGTGATCAAATGAATCGATATTCATATGAGATACTTTGTATCTGCAAAGTTACCCTTATTACCAGAAGGTTCTAACTTCGTCCTCTTCTCCTTTATTACATGGATGTGTACAACTCTTATGTCTAGATAGTTTGCTCCATGTCTCAGCTAGGGACTATATGAATTGTTGTCTCCTACAACCGACATTATGGATCCCTCTTAGAGAAATTACATGTGACTTGCTCAAAACAAGAAATAACAAAAAAACATCTCCATGGTAGCCTCCATCAAATTTACAGGATAACATGTCTGTGACAAGGTAACAACCAAGAACATCTCCTAGATGAGATCAATTTATTTTGTAAACAAGCGCATTATTAACATTATCATTCACCTAATGGTAGTCATACCAATACTAATCAATTGTTTATTAAACTAGTAATAGCGATGGAAATAATAGAATTCTAAAGATTGTTATTCTAGTTACAACACTTACTTAAATTGCAGCAATATAAAGAAATATCAAACTTGATATGCAAACCTGGAGTTTAGCTACTATTGTCCCACTTGGGTTGTCTTCTATAGTTTCCCTCGTCTTGTTCTTGGAAGTACTATTGGATAAAGGAAATACTCTTCATCCTTCTCTTTAGCATATTCTACGTGTGCATGGTTCTTCTTCTTTCCCTTTTCATATTTAAGAGGACACAGTGTGGCATAATGTCCCATCTCCTTACAACTATAGCATATGATATTTGACGCATCCTTCCTGTGCAGTGGTTTCTTAGGCTTCTTCGAGTTTCCTTCCAATAATTCATTCTCTTCTAGAATGAGGAAAAATCGGTGCTTCCAGGATCTGAAGTTATTTGCTCCATCCAATCTATCTTTAATTCTCATGTTGNAAAAAAAAAATGAAAAATATACAGTGGAAAGCTAACAAAATTCTTCACAAGTTTTGTTTTTACAGTAAAGTAAAATTCTAAATAAAAAAAATACTTTGTTTATCAGAAGTTGAATAACCTATTAAAATTTAAAAAAAAATGTCATAAAACAAGCAAAAGTGTTACCCATCTTCATGATTTTACCCTCAATAGTATATTTTCCTTGGCTAAGGAAAATATAATTTGATCTATGCCACACCTCCAATCCTAATAAGTAATGCATCAAACGTAGATCCTTCATCTCGAACTCTGAAGTGAGCTCCTTCTGAAGATTGACTTCCTCTAAGTATATATAATCTTCGGAGTCATATGGTCTCTCTGAATGTGATGACATTTTTTGAAGTCTAATCTCCTATGCATTGTCATGGAGAGGTTTCTCCTATTTACTGAATCCTGAGCACTGACTCCATCTAAACTCTAGCTCCTTGTGAGATAGTACTTGGTAGGGTTGCTCACCACTAGTAGATCCATCTTCTCCTCATGATATGGCTTATCAATTCCATATATCTATATCCCCCTTTTCATCCTGCAAAGTAACATGGGATCAGGCTAGTCTCTTCCTGGTTACTGTAACGATTATGGGTAGGCCCTTCTCGCTCTACCGAATCTTCCTACTGAACTGAAGAGTGATCAAATGAATTGATATTCATATGAGATACTTTGTATCTACAAAGTTACCCTTATTACCAGAAGGTTCTAACTTCGTCCTCTTCTCCTTTATTACATGGATGTGTACAACTCTTATGTCTAGATAGTTTGCTCCATGTCTCAGCTAGGGACTATATGAATTGTTGTCTCCTACAACCGACATTATGGATCCCTCTTAGAGAAATTACATGTGACTTGCTCAAAACAAGAAATAACAAAAAAACATCTCCATGGTAGCCTCCATCAAATTTACAGGATAACATGTCTGTGACAAGGTAACAACCAAGAACATCTCCTAGATGAGATCAATTTATTTTGTAAACAAGCGCATTATTAACATTATCATTCACCTAATGGTAGTCATACCAATACTAATCAATTGTTTATTAAACTAGTAATAGCGATGGAAATAATAGAATTCTAAAGATTGTTATTCTAGTTACAACACTTACTTAAATTGCAGCAATATAAAGAAATATCAAACTTGATATGCAAACCTGGAGTTTAGCTACTATTGTCCCACTTGGGTTGTCTTCTATAGTTTCCCTCGTCTTGTTCTTGGAAGTACTATTGGATAAAGGAAATACTCTTCATCCTTCTCTTTAGCATATTCTACGTGTGCATGGTTCTTCTTCTTTCCCTTTTCATATTTAAGAGGACACAGTGTGGCATAATGTCCCATCTCCTTACAACTATAGCATATGATATTTGACGCATCCTTCCTGTGCAGTGGTTTCTTAGGCTTCTTCGAGTTTCCTTCCAATAATTCATTCTCTTCTAGAATGAGGAAAAATCGGTGCTTCCAGGATCTGAAGTTATTTGCTCCATCCAATCTATCTTTAATTCTCATGTTGGTTGACATTTTTAGCTGGCAGAAACTTTGGCACTAAAAAACCTCAATTTTTCAAACTTCACCAAACTATACATTGAGGGTTTCAGGGGATGCAAAAGGTTAGGGAGAACTTCTCTGTGAAGGAATTATCACCAAAAACCTTGGGATAGTGCTCAACAAGCTTGAAAAAGTATTGCAGCTGCAAGGTGTTGATGTAGCGATCTTCCTTTCAGTGGTCAAATTGTTCTAAAGGTAACCAACTATGATTCCATGTTAGATTTTCCTTATTTACAAAGAATTATAGTTAATTTTTCTATTTTACTTCATTACCACACACACACACACACACGCACACATATATGTCCAGTACTAAGAAGTAGCAACATAAACAAGAGACAAAAAGAACACAAGAGATCTATCCTAGGAAAACTCCAAATGGGGGAAAAACCCAACAACCTTTCTTAAATATATTTTGTTCAGACAACAAGTCCAAATGGATAAACCCTAGCACAAAGTCTAGCTCAACCATAATTATCACCACAACTACAACAACAACACTACACCAACATAGGGAACCTCCTCAAGGAGTAGAGAACAAGAGAGAGATACCAAAATACTGAACAAGAAGAAACTGAGTTAATGCAGTAGCTGAGTCACTGCAGTAGTTGTGTCACCTTCTCCAAATTTGCACCTTGATTCTATGTAGTTGAGAGAGTGTGAGTGACTATACAAATGATCTAAGGTACCTCCTTATCTATATTCTTCTTTTCCTTCTAGCTAGGCCGACTACTCTTCTGGGAAGGTGTATTTTCGTTATAGTACTTTATTCTTCTAGGTCGACTTCTCTTCTAGGGTATTTCAACATATGTCCAATGGATATCTTGCTTCTAGAATATTCTATGCATCTAATAAAGGTCATCTAGGAGGGAAATATCCTCCTGCAAATACCAAACATCAACACATTGAACCCAATAGGATGGAAAAGTAAAGCCCCCCAGCGTGGAGGGGGGTGGGATGGAAAGAAGGGGGAAGAAGAAAATATAAAATAAATAGTGGATCCAACAAAATGGATCTAGAATAAGACAAGATGAAGTGAGAAGAGAATGGATCTAGAAGATGATAGGAGAAATCCAAGAGACACACAATAATATCCAAGTTAAGGATGTGAGTCGAGTAGATAAGAAAAGAACATAAAGAAAGGGGTGACAAATCAGTAGTAAGATCCAAGATGAAGAGAAGAAAAACCATGCTAGAAGGGTGTGCAGTAGAAAGATATGTGCTAAATAGAATCACAAAATAAGAGAGGTCATCGAAGGGACACGATATTAGGACTAAGATATCAAGAGAGGATAATGGATGTAGTGGGAGTATGATCAAGGAAAGTGGGGCTAGATCCCCTTGGCTAGTAAGATAGGTCGTCACATCAAAGTAATATGGGGTGTAGAGTAATAGTGTCAACATAGCAAAAAATAACACTGGATCCCTCCAAGGAGTAGAGACCTTGGCGATTATGATAAGGATTGCATGGCTATAGAAAGTGAGATATTTTTTATCCATCACTAAATAAGATGAGAGAGTATGGAGGGACCCACTTTTTTGAACCAACCCCCTTTTGCATTTGACATCAAGAATAAAGAACCAAAGAAAGTGCATAGATGAGAGAAGTAGAAGAAGAAAGCTTATAATAAAGGAAAGGGGAAGATATGAGTGAAGTATAAGTTGAAGTTAGTTACACTTCATAGTAAAGATAATCAACACAAGAAACAATAAGTAGTAGTCAGTGAGGAAGACACATTTCTAGATAGAGTATGGAAAACTAGGGTTCAACCCTCAGGATTCTTCATTTCATGGTGTTAGCACTAGAAGTCACCTCTGGATTGCAACAGAGGTAAGCCCAATACCCATCAATTTGTATGTCACAATGAATAAATTTAAGGGTGGTCTAATGGACACAGTCTCAAGATTATATCATTCTAACTCAAAAAACTGGGTTGGGACGCATAGGCAAGTGAGGTCTTGATTTAAATTCAGTCAGTAAATTACAGTATGGTGGTGAGTAGGGGGGATAATTTGAGGAGAATGAAATGGTCTGCAGTGGACATCCAGTCTTCTAGCAGCCTAAGGAAGAAAAGCTTCAAATACAAGATCCTCTTGAATTCAAAATTTCAAGAAACTGAAACTGCTATGACTGTACTGCAATCAAACATACATTACAATACATTCACAGCAACCCGACTGGATCATCCATGCCCAAGCTCTCAGCATTAGAGGAAAAAGAGAACATAAGAAACTGGTTAAAACTGGTTGTAATGTCACTGTGATCAAACCTCCATCACAAAAACACAACTACCCTCGACTGGATCCTCCATGCCCGAGTGTTTTAATGCATCAGTTACACAAAGATGAAAGGAAAGTGACTTTCATTAAACAAGAAGTCTCAAATACATATCATAACCAGAGAACCAGAGGCTTTGCTAAAACCTTACAAATCGGGAGCTTAGCTCAACCATCGACACTTACAAAATATAAAACATGAGTATATATACTCAGAATTGCTAACATCCCCCAGGGACGCAATTGGACCCTTTCATTCAAATCTTTGCATTTCTTCTCCTTCTATCAGACTGCATAGGATTTCATTTGTCAAACGCAAATCTAAGACAGTATGGGTTTTGCAAAAAAAATTCATGACAGGGTGACCTTGGGTTGACAGCCTGCCTCCATGATCGGTGCTTCCATGCTTCCTATTTATGGTTGAAACGAGGTTTCAACCACCTTCTTTGGCTTCATTAACTGCCCTTATTGGGATCGAGACGAGCCCAGATGTCCATGAATTCTCTTAGGCGGCGCTCCTGACTTACTGAGTTAAAATTGGCACCTTGAAACCATGTTGCCTTCCTCTGCTGTTAATACAAACGCTCTCAACCCATTTGGCGTGTCTCTTTTAAACTGCCCCATGTGACTATGGGTCGTGACCTCACGCTTGTCCCACATGATGTTTAGGGGTTTCTCATTTCAGGAGTTTTCACCCCATCTTGGCTTCAATATCGCGATGCCCGAAATCGTGAAACGGTCACTGAGATCAACAGTCAGACTTGCTTCAAAATGGATGGCCATGATCATTCCATTGACAATACGAAATGTTGACTATGCAAAGAGAGCTAGCCACTTTTCCCAGACCTGCTTCCTTTGTGACCAGGCGCTAGGACCATGAGTCCAATTTCTAGGATCTTTCACGATTTCTCATTTCGGGAGAAAGAGATGCTGCTCCTGGGAAACTTCTGATTCGTGAAATCACGAAATCGAGATTTTGCATTTTGGGGCTTCGGGCTATGGGTGCACTTGGCGATGAGAACCCCCAACTCTCAATTCTCGAAATCACTGAAGTCAAATCAACAACCCTCTGCTTCTCACAAATGGACAGCCTAGATCTCCCCCTTTGCGAATCAAGATTTCCTGATCCTTGATGCATAATCTCTCAACATTTGAAATATCGATTCCCTCGCTTGCTTGATTCCATATAAGACCACTCTCAATGTTGCGGCCTGTAATAATGAAAACTTGGACGACACAGATAGGACTTGGGAAAAAACAAAGACTCGGTAATAGAGGCAAGAAGAGAAGTAATCGTTCATAGGGGGGACAGAAAAGCTCGGGGCCGATATCTCTCAGGAAAAGTTTGACAAGAAAAACTAGTCGACCAAAGGATGAAAT
This sequence comes from Picea glauca, assembly GCA_000966675.3. NCBI lineage: Eukaryota > Viridiplantae > Streptophyta > Pinopsida > Pinales > Pinaceae > Picea > Picea glauca. The sequence goes on from JZKD02S1675286.1 coordinate 76,749, forward strand.
AAAACAACAAAGGAAAATATACGTCGGGAGGATAAATCTATGATCAAGTCTACACAAAAGGGGGGAAAAGACAGGCAAAATCACAGACCTGGGCCAAAATCACCATCCACCAGAACATGACAAGATTAATCACTAACATTTGGCTCCACGGGGGATGGCATGCTCCCTGTGAGCTGCCAAGAACGTCCAACTCTAGTGCCTTTCTTTGGTTTGTGGAGTCTCCTATTTAAAACAAGAATAAACATAAAACAGGAATGATATTTACTATGGTGGGACACTGATTGTGACTTTTAAACAAAAAACCTTTTCAAGAAGTGCCCATTTACAGGGCCAACAAAAACTTCAACACCCTCCAAATTCTGCAACCTATAAGTATTATTGGGAAATGTCTTAGAAATGTTATAAGGGTTTGATCCAAAGGACCTAAAATTTACTATGCTTTCCCTTGTCTTATCTAAGAAGATCCCATTTGAGCACTAGCTCTCCCAGCCGAAAATCCTCTTTTCTTCTCTCCCTATCAAAGGCCTTCTTGATTTTCTACTGATGGTCATGTGCTATGTCCATCACTTGATCTCTCATCTATTGTACTTCTACCAGCTAATGAATCCTCCTGATCATATCATCAGGCTCTTCCTAGCAATCTTGGAAGAAATTTTCTACTGGCAAGGCGAGCTGAGAGGGAAAAATTGCTTCAATCCCATATACAAGATGGAAAGGAGAGATGCCTAAGGACCGCTTAGTTGTCACTCTATCAGCCCACAAAGAAAATTTGAGCTTTGAATCCCATGCTTTCTTGTTGTCCTCTAACAGTCTTTTGATGATTTTGATGAGGCTTTTGTTAGAGGACTCTGCTAATCCATTACCTTGCAGATAGTAGGGGGTAGAGTGGATCAACGCAATTTCAATCTACTCATAGAATCAAATCAATGGTTCAACTTTGAAAGGTACAGTGTTATCGGTGACAATTCTGCTCGGACAACCAAACCTTGCTATGATATCCTCCAGGAAGCTGATGATTACCTTGTGGGACACACTCCTGGTGGGGATAGCTTCTATCTACTTGGTAAAATAATCTATGGTCATCAAGATCCATATATGTTGACCATTGGATGCAAGATGAATCTCCCCAATGAAGTCTAGGCCCCACTATTGGAAGGGCCATGAAGCAATCACAGGTTTCAATGGCATGGGATTTAGCTGTTGCTTTCCTGAGAATTTCTGACATTTAGCATAGTCTCTGACTTTTGTGAAAACATCAGTGAATAGAGTGGGCTAGAAATAACCAGCCCTGAGAATATTATGAGCTGTCATTTTCCAGAAGTGATGCCCCCCACACAAACTATCATGAAAGTCCAACATAATTCTTTGTGCTTCGTGTGGGTCTAAACATCTCAGAAGTAACCCTAAGGGGTCTTTCCAATATAATTTTTTACCAACAAGGCAGTATTTAATGGCTTTGAGCTTTAAAGCTCTTACCTTGTTCCTTTGCATGCCATCGAGGGGCTGCAACTCTTGTATAAAATATATGACATCTTTGTACTAAGGGCATCCTACTAATGGGGGGTCTGCCTGATCATTTGTATCATATGGTTCAGCCTGCTGATTTTCTGAGCATTTGTTGATGAAGCTTACCCCCAAGGCTTTGCAATTAGATTTGGCCACCTGTCTGGCTAAACCATGACCTTTAATCAATTTGGTGGGCTTTATCTCTAGGTCAAATTCAAGGATTTTGGCAATCCATCGGCTCCTCCTTCCATCTATGTCCGACTGAATGAGAATTTTCTTCACAACAGTTGAAGGGACACATGCAGTAATTTTTTATTGCAAAACATAGACTCTGAAAGCCTTGAGAGATTTAACCAAAGTGTAAGCTTGATTTTCCATCATGTCATATTTTACCTCAGCATCTCTCAATGCCTGACTGAAAAAGGAGATGGGTTGCTCCAACTCTTCAACATTCCTCTATAACAGAACAATCGCTACAGTGTCAAATGAAGCAAATGAGAAAATAAAGAAATCCTTTGAGAAATTGGGACTGATAAGAACGGGTGCCTCAGTCAAGGCCTTCTTTATTAGATCAAAGGAATTTCGAGACTCAATAGTCCATTTAACTTCATTTCCCTTCCTCAACATGGCTTTTATAAGCTTTGGCATCTCAACAAAATTGGAAACAAACCTCCTCAGAAAATTAATTTTTCCCAGGAAATATTGGACTTCCTTCTTAGATATTGGGAGTGACAAGGTTTGAATTTCTTCAACTCGGATAGGATCAATATTGAATCCTTCGAATGATACTATGTGGCCTAGCAACTTTCCCTCCTTCATGGAAAACATAGATTTTTTGGGATTTAAGGAGAGACTAAACTTTCTGCATTTGAGGAACACCCTTCTCAAATGCTCACAGTGCTCTCTGTCAGACTTGGAGAAAACTATAATGTCATCCAGATAGATGACCATGAATTTGTCCCTTTCTACAATGAAAGATATATCCATGGCTCAATGAAAGGTATCCCCTGCGTTCATCAATCCAAAGGGCATTTTGGCATACATGAACGTTCCCCAAGGAGTGGTGAAGGTTGTTTTTTCTCTATCCTCAGGAAGAACCGAGATCTTATTGTAGCCCGAAAATCCATCAATCATGGATATCCTTGATGCACCAGTTACCCTTTGTAATATGTGTTCCATTTTCGGCAAGGGGTAGTTGTCTTTCTTTGAACTCCTGTTCAGGTTTCTGAAATCGACACAAAGTCTGATTTCCCCACTCTTCTTCCTTACTGGGACCAGGTTGGCCACCCACTCTGAATATCTCAAGGGTACGATGATTTGGGCATCTAGTAGCTTCTTTACCTCTCTTTCCATGATAGGCAACAACATAGGGTTTATTTGTCTTAATTTTTTCCTAAATGGTTTGGCCTCCTCTTTCAGTGGAATCTCATGCTCAATGACAGTTGTGTCATATGTTCTAAGGTCTTCATAGGTCCAAGAAAAAACATCAGAAAATTCCTTTAATAACTTAGCATACCCGGCCCTCTGCTTTCTTGTCAAGTTACTTGACAATTTGAAAAACTTTGGCTCCTTCTCAGTGCCAATGTTGCACTCGGCCACACCAACATCACCATTTGAGATGTTACCCTTCACTGCCACATCATTTTTGTCAAATAATGTTTCCAAAGGAACTAGTCCTTTTGGAATGTGATTGTTGGGCAACTGAACAATAATATGGTCAGCGATTTTGTTCAGAAACGTACCAGTATGAGGATTTATTTCGGGATTAGGATCTTGATCAATATGTAATGCTAAAAACTTGTCAACAGTCTCCACGAATATTTTGATTTCAATATCATCTTCAAACACTTTCCAATGCTTGACATTGTCAGCTATAGAGGGTCTATATCTCACTTCTACATCGTACCTGAGTTTAGGTGGCAGGGGAACTCTAAAATTTCTTGCTGAAACAACCATAGAATCAACCACAGTGTTTTCTCCTCTTGGAATAAATGATATGTTGAAAGCTAGGAAAAAACTATCAATGAGGTCCCATACTTCATTTCTGTAACTCCTAAGCTGAGGGTGTTTGGCCTGATAAATGTTTTTGATCTGCTGGATAATCAGTTCAACATATACAAACACAGATATCTCTTCAATCCCCATGTCCTTTGTAGCCCTTAAGCCCAAAACAAGAGCTTCATACTCTGCCACATTATTGGTAACTTCAAATTCTAACTTGTACAACAGAGATGTGTTTTTCTAAGCAGGGGAAACAAAAACTACCCCAGCACCAACACTTTCTTTAGAAGAAACTCCATCAAATAAAATTTTCCAAACAGAGGTAATTGGAGGAGAATCTTCACAGAGAGCAATAGGCTTTCTTATTTCAAGAGGGTTAGGAGCATTAGTGAGCTGCAACAGACTGGAACCCAAATAAGTATCAAAGGAAAAGATAGGATGATTAGTAGGATCGACTTCATCACTGATAATGTAGGCCAATTGAGCTTCTCTGTACAGTCTCTTATGCTCCCCTCCAAAGACTGGAATGGTAGCATATGTGAGGTCCATTTGCAAGGTTCCCCCAAGTCTTTTTATCCAAGATCTTGACAACAACATGCCAAACTTGGGAGGAACATCAACCACCATGATATCCATGACCACACTTTTCATGGGCAATTGAAACAAGGTTACCACTAGATCTTTGATGACCCCAAGACATTGCACTCTCCTCGATTCAAAACAATACAAATCATGATAAGCCTTTGTGAATTCCAATCCTAATTCTTCCATGACAGTTTTGGACATGAGATTATGGGAAGCCCCTGAATCCATCAAACATATGTGCAACACATTGTCATGTATGTTCAGGGATGTGTAGAAGGGAGGGGATGAATCATCTTTGTCTTCTACCATAGGACCTAAGATGACTGCATACTTTTCGTCTTGGAGGTTTACTGAGTCTGTGGAATGACAGGGTGGTTTGGGCTGCAACAACTTAGAGAGGGACCTTTTGAGGTCTTCGTGCTTGACTAGCTCTACCAGGGGGATAGGGATTCTAATCTTCTGAATTTCATGCCCAAAGCTAAAGGAGGAAGGGGGTTTCATAATTTCTCTCACCTCTCGGACAGGGTATTTGGCTATTGGTGAGGGATTCTGAGATTTCTTTTCCTTAATGATATTTGTTGCATGCTTAGTAGGCTTCTCTGCTCTAGGAGGCTGAGAAGGGATGTCAAACTCTTCTATTTTCCTCTTGGACTAGAGGTTGTATTTTTTGGGAGTGGTATTGGCCTTTTCAACCTTTCTTAGCTCATTTATTTGAATGTTCATGAGGGATTCCTCGTATGCGGATTGAGCCAAGTGGGGAAATGGAGAGTTGTCTCCAATACAGTGAATTTCAGGGTCAAGCTCCTCTTCTTCCCTTTCCTCATCAATAACAAGGTTATTTTGAAGGGAAGTATGGATTTTTTTATTGCTTCTATCTCTGTCCCTCTGCTCCTTTGGCATAATATGAGGAGCATTGTTATTCAACCCCCTGAATATGCCTCTGTTATCAGTATTTGGGACATTCTTATAACCTTGCTTCCCTTCGAATTTCATCTTCTCCATTTCTGCAGACAGGGACTTCACCATCTTGGTTAATTCATCTACTTGAGGGTAGGATGCAGAAGAAATAGAGGTTGAGGCCTCAGATCTTCCTATTCCTCTATCTATGTCGGCTTTGCTCCTAAGTCTGTCAACTGCCAATACATTGGATTCTACTTCCAAGGTTGCATCTTTCATATGAGCCAGGGAAGTAGCTCTTCTTTCCCTGAGAAGGAGGCAAAAATTGGGGTCAAAAGCACTAGAATAAGTGATTTTGGTAGAGGCTTCTGTAGGATTTATCTCAACAGGGATCTTATTGTACATCTTGTTGAATCTTTTGGAGAAATCAGAAACAGATTCTCCCTCTTTTCTCTTCAGGGACCCAAACTCTGTGATATAATACATAAAATATTTTTTATCCCCCCACTGCCTCAAGAAAACATCATCTAAGGCGGCAAGGTTCTCTTCAGTAGTTATGTATTCTTCTCTGGTGAACTTAGGCATATATTTTAGGTAATCCCTAGTATGGAGAGAGTTCATCGGCTAAGGTAGGATTATAGGGGCATATCTTGTAGCCACTATGGAATCCATTCTATTTCCAGGGGGATTAGCACCTGCCATAGGGATATGAGGTGGAGGAGAATTAGGAGGAGAAGGGGTTCAAATTGGGGAGAGTGGGACTGAGCCTCTGGGGGGAAAGGGAAGCAAAATAGGATTCAAAGAAAAGGAAAAAGGGCCTAAAGGAAAATATGTTTCTTCGTCTATAGCAGCAACAACAGGATGAGGAGTGGTAAAGCCCGGGGTGGGAAAATATTTAGATGCACTAGGTCTAAAGCACGGTACAATTTAAGGAGAGAGAGGAGTGATAAGGGTTTCTCCCTCCAATCCCAGACCAGGAGGGGAAAACTCAATAGGAACACTCCCAAAATTTAAAGTTTGGGAAACTCCAACAGAAGGTATAACAGGGGAATGAGATGTAGAAATTGGAGTTTCTAAAGAAGGACAATGGAAATTATCAGAAATACCTGGTTCAATAGTAGAAGTACCTTCTCGGAGGGCCTTTCCCTTTCTGACAATTTTCTCTAAGTCATCTTCAGGTGTTGCTAAAGGCAGTTGTGGAGTAGACCTCATGTGTCTTATTGTAGAAGCCACAACTGAAATAGTGGATTCGTCGGTGGATCTGCCTCAATTGAGTCATCACAGTGGAGTCGTCAGGTGCACAGTTGCAATCTTTAATGTACTAAGTTCTGATGCACCTTCAGAACTAGTAAGCTTTGTTGTTCAATCCCATGGAAAATCTTCAATTTCGTCCCCGGCAATGGTGCCATAAATGTTAGCACCAAAAGTCACCTATGGATTGCAGCAGAGGTAAGCCTAGTACCCATCAGTTTGTATGTCACAATGAATAAATTTAAGGGGGGTCTAATGGACACAATCTCAAGATTATATCATTCTAACTCAGAAAAATTGGTTGGCACACATAGGCAAGTGAGGTCTTGATCTAACTTCAGTCAGTAAATTGCAGTATGGTGGTGATTAGGGGGAAGAATTTGAGGATAATGAAATGGTATGATGTGGACATCCGATCTTCTAGCAGCTTAAGGAGGAAAAATATCAAATACAAGATCCTCTTGAATTCAAAATTTCAAGAAACTGAAACCGCTATGACAGTACTGCAATAAAACATACATTACAATATAGTCACAGTGACCCAACTAGATCATCCATGCCCAAGCTCTCAGCATCAGAGGAAAAAGAGAACACAAGAAACTGGTTAAAATTGGTTGTAACGTCACCGTGATCAAACCTCCATCACAAAAACACAACTACCCTCAACAAGATCCTCCATGCTCGAGTGTTTTAACGCAGTAGTTACACAAAGATGAAAGGAAACTAAATTTTATTAAACAAGAAGTCTCAAATACATATCATAATCAAATAACTAGATTCTTTGCTAAAACCTTACAAATCGGGAGCTTAGCTCAACCATCGACACTTACAAAATATAAAACATGAGTATATATCCTCAGAATAGCTAACGTCCCCCAGGGACGCAATTGGACCCTTGCATTCAAATCTTTGTGTTTCTTCTCCTTCTGTCAGACTACACAGGCTTTCCTTTGTCAGACGCAAATCTAAGATAGTATGGGTTTTGCAGGAAAATTCCATGACAGGGTGACCTTGGGATGACAGCCCACCTCCACGACCAGTGCTTCCATGCTTCCTATTTATGGTTGAAACAAGGTTTCAACCACCTTCTTCGGCTTCATTAACTTCCCTTATTGGGATCAGGACGAGCCTAGACATCCATGACTGCTCTTAGGCGGTGCTCCTGACTTACTGAGTTAAACTTGGCACCTTGAAACCATGTTGCCTTCCTCTTCTGTTAATACAAACTCTCTCGACCCCTTTGGTGTGGCTCTTTTCAACTGCCCCATGTGACTGAGGGCCATGACCTCATGCTTGTCCTACATGATGTTTCAGGGTTTCTCATTTCGAAAGTTTTCACCCCATCTTGGCTTCAATATCACGATGCCCGAAATCGCGAAACGATCGTTGATATCAGCGGTCAGATTCGCTTCAAAATGGACAACCACGATCATTCCCTTGACAATATGAAATGTCGACTATTCGACGAGCGCTAACCCCTTTTTCTGGACCTGCTTCCTTTGTGACTAGACGCTAGGACCGTGGGCCCAATTTCTGGGAGCTTTCTCAATTTCGCGTTTTGGGAGAAAGAGATATTGCTCCTGGGAAACCTCTGATTCGCGAAATCACGAAATTGGGATTTCACATTTCGAGGCTTTGGACTGTGGGTCCACTTGGTGATGAGAAACCTAAACTCCTGGTTCCCAAAATTGCCAAATTCAAATTAACAACCTCTGCTTCTCACAAATGGATGACCTAGATATTCCCCTTCGCGAATTGAGATTTCGAGATCCTTGGTGCATAATATATCAACATTTGAAATACTGATTTCCACGCTCGTTTGATTCCATATAAGACCGCTCTCAGTGTTGTGGCCTACAATAATGAGGACTTGGACGGCATGGCTAGGACTTGGGAAAAAACAAAGACTTGGTAATAGAGGCAAAAAGAGAAGTAATCGACCATAGGGGGAACAGAAAAGCTTAGGGTCAATATCTCTCAGGAAAACTTCGACAAGGAAAACTAGTCCACCAAAGGATGAAACAAAACAACAAAGGAAAATATACGCCAGGAGGATAAATATATAATCGGGTCTGCACAAAAGGGGGGAAAAGACAGGCAAAATCATAGACCTAGGCCAAAATCACAATCCACTAGAACATGACAAGCTTAATCGCTAACACATGGGATGGGAAGAGATGATGCATAACAACATTCTTTCACATGTGAATCTATATGGTTTGTGAAAAGAGTCATAAATGAGGCATCCAATATTCTACAACTACAAACCACAATAAGAGACAAAGCTTTCACATTGTACATGAAGTACAAAGCTACCATGTCGGGGGGACAAGTAAGGTCCCTTATAGAAATAAGAAGACATGTCCTCAGAGAATTTCAGAAACCGAATTTAGAGTTCCAATGTATAATCGAGATCAAAGAGATTCAGTAGCAAGATAGAAAAATTGTGTGGGATTATGACCAACAATGTCCAACATTTCAATGTTCTGTTGGATAGACTAATATTTCAGATCCAAGACGTCCAACATAGAGAATGGTTTATTGATAAATTCATACCACACATTCAATTCTTTCTCACCCAACAAAAGGTAACAACCTAGGTTGAGGCTATAGAAATTGCAGTGTTCTTAGATTCTACGCCAGGCTAGTGTAGGTACAATCTCATCTCATGAACCTTACCGTGCAACTACATGTTACAGAAAAGGCTAAGTTGTGTGCAAGAATGTCTTGTGCACCATGTGGAAGGTCACCATAGAAATGAGTGTCCTATTCGAAGAAGTTACATAGTGATGGGTATGCTGAATCCATTTTCAACAGAACGCAAAACCAAATGGTGTGAGATTTGTAGAAAATGGGGTCTTATAGCTCCTTGTTTTCTAACACTTCAGAAGTATCAAAAGACCACGCACACTCCATTTTGAAAGTTTTTCAAATACATGGGATACGATGTGAACAATTTTCATTCATTGCATCTAATGAAGGAGCACATTGTAGATGTTTATTGACTCCAAGAAGAGAATAAGGGTGGAGAATATGGAGGCTCCGACAGAGGAGGCAACCAAGGAGGCCAAAGAGGAGGATATGGAAGAGGAAGAGGAAGAATATGTGATGGCAGAGAAGGAATACCACCTAAAAATTTTAACTATGGAAAGATAAACCACTTGGTGCAATTATGTACCAAGCCTCACACACTCTATGGGTATTGCAATAGGAAAAACCATGTCATGGACGATTTCCCAGAGTTATTGGCCAAATGTGAAGAAACGAAGGGGCCCTACAACATGGTGATTACTGGAAATTGTGAATATCAAAAACCAAAAGAATAAGTGGAGTACGGATGGTAATTCGAGGAGGCATCCATATAGGAGATGACCTGGAATGAGGAGAAAGTTTAAGACATAATATAGAAGGAAAAATAAAAAAAGTAGCGCAAGCACCTCGTAATTTCAACATCGCACAACAAAAGAAGTTCCTATGTGATGTGTAGAGGGTTCTTGAAGAGGAAATCACACACAAAGAATTGCAATGCACAGTGCAGAGGACGTTGGAAGAGGCCTGCACATGCAAAGAAACGCATGATGCAGAGGGAACTGGAAGAGGCCTCTGTGCATGAAGAAGTGAAACATGAAATGAAGAGGGAACTAGAAGGTGAATTCTTGTGTGAAGAATTGTGATGCAAGGAACAAAAGTAAACAAAATGCAACACTTACCCCAAGACTAAATAAAAAAACCAAGTAAGTGACTTCTTCCATTGTTGTCTTAAGGTGTTGAGTGATCCTATAGCACGGGGTATTCACCCTATTGATCAATATCTTATCATGTTCATTCATAAAGGGTTTTTTTTAATTGTGAAAAATAACATCAATATATGGTAGGTATTGGGGGGGGGGATGTGGGGTCTCAAAGGGTTTATAGGTATTTGGGGGTATAAAAAGGGGTATCTAGTTTAAATAGGGGTTTCTTTTAATCAAAAGATGTATTGGGAAGAGGGTTCAACAAAAAAAAAATTGGAGGTATTTATCAATATCTAGTGAAATTAGGGATATTCTTTACTATCTCACGAATGCAGGCGTTATATCACAGGTTCACTGAGCGAAGACCCTATGTCCTATAGATGCAAAGAAATTGACCCACATGTTGATAATATGTATGGAGGAAATGGAGACAAATGTGTATATTTCTTCCACATTACTAGAATGAGATGTGCACCATATAAGAAGAAGTCAGCGCACAGGGAGAGAATTTAAGATGACATCTAAGCTAGGATGTTATGAGATGGATGGTGTGATTTTGGACCTGGGATCTAAAATGAAGATATTGTTGAATAAATCATGGGATTTTATGGGTAAACCAACATTGGTATGGTCCATTATTCAACTTAGGGTTGCCAACCAATACAAAATTTATCCCATTGGCAGGCTGGAACAAGTGGAAGTGAACATTGATGGGGTAAAAATATAGCAGAATTTGAAGTAATCGATATTATTTATGACTTAGACCCATGTCCAACTCTACTTTGCATTGACTAGGAATTTTATACCAATGTCGTACTAAATATGAAGCAACGACAAACATCCTTTGAGACGAACACCTTATGCATTATTGTGCCATTAGATCCAAATGAGGGTGATATATACAATGATCTTGTGAATGAAGATTTGTAGAGATCAATCATAGAAAATATATATAACATCACAAGGTGCAAGGAACACTATGTAAATCCAAAAATCAATGGTGAATTGAGCCAGAGAAATTTTCATTCCTGTGACATGGATTCAAAGAATGCAATGAAAATATGGTACAATAATTTGTATGAGGTATCAACTAGGACATCTGAATGAATCAGTAAAGTAGTGCGTTGGATCGGATCAAAGTATCAAGGTTTGATGGGATAGGCCTAATAGACACATTCCTAGCAAAAATAGAGGAGAGTGTGCTTGATACCCAAAGGATTCATTCCATGGACATGAAATTCAAAGGAACACCTGCATGTTGGAGGGAAACAGATCGTTTATATCTACAGGAATGGACATAGGTGGTGGAGTGTAACAAAGTAAAGTTCCAACCCACAATGGACTTTGAATTAATGATCCAGTACAAGGGTATCGAAGATCCTCGGGAAGATATTTGTTTCTCTAAGAGGTGTTAGATGGCCAAGAATATTTCTAGCACACAATGGGTTCATATATTTTCCCATACCATGGATATGGTACCTAGAAGCTAGTACATCAAGGAGGAGACAAGAAGGAAAACATGGGACTTGTAGAAAGTGAGTAGTCAATTTTGCGCAGCGTTCAAGTTTACGTCAAAGGTCCTTATGTAGAGATATTTTTATCAAGAATCAAATATTTCATCTTCCATCGATAGCCCAAAGAAACTGGATAGAAATGTGTCTGTTCATACCATAATCTGATGGCGAAATCATAGAAACCAGATAAGTTCTGCATGCATGGGTTAGGGCCATTCATACTTTGGTACATTGGAATGACTGGCGTGACAAAATTAGCAAAACCCTGTAGTGAGTTCATAGAAAATATCCTACTCAGTGTGGTAGTAAAACAAAATAATGGTGTCAAGTAGTTGACTAGGATAATTCCTTCTATGAGCCAGTCCAAAGCATGGGATAAAGTCTAGGAAGTAAAGGACCATCACATGCCCAAGCTTGAAATCCTAAGCAAGGTGGGTATCAGAGGTCCTCTATTAGAAAGGGAGTCCCAACTTAAATAAACAGATTTCAACATACAAGATAAAGTGTATCTCTCATCATTGTTCTTTGATGCATATGCACAAGTTATTCTATGGGTCGAGGGAAAAATGTCATCAAGAAATGGGCCAAGCCCCTGAAGAAATCAGGGATGATTTCATTAGTGGATTGCCCACATTTCAGGCACAACGCGTCCAACAATTTATGCATCTGGTTCTTACTCAATTGATTGCATGGATTCTTCCTCTAGCTAGATAAGGCATACCAAGTTGACGTGGACATAATGCACCAAGTCTCGGGCCTTCCTACAAAAGAACATGATCTAGTTAACACAATAGTGGCTAAGGATGTTGCGCAAGAGAAGGTGTACACAAAGTATGGTACATGTAGAGGATGAAGAGGAGCGGTGATTTCAGAGATAAACGAAACCAAAGTTCGATTCGTTGTGCATATACTTTCTTGTAAAATGTTTCACAAGTGTTGTAAGGATGAGTGCTCACTGGGGAGTAATTGTTGCAGCAGAGAAATGTGTCCAAGGAGTTAGGATGGCTTGAGCACGATACTTACTGAACGAGTTCATTCAAGACTTCCTGAAGGAGTTTCACTACAATTGGGTGTTACTCCTGTTGGTCATGATAATGTGGAAGCCACCATTGGGCCACAAGTACAATGCATAGGTGTCACCATCCTTCCTCGCGTCAAAATTCCAAGAGATGCAACACAAGTACTCTGCATACCATGCAACATCATTAACATGTATGGGGGCTATCCCCAATTTGATTTTACTTTTCATAATGTTTTCATCACCCCATGTGTAAATCCACGGGTCAATCCTAAGATCCTCCCTTTCTGCATTATCGAGGAGGATGTTCAACAGGTCATCGCAGAGTGGTGAGACGAACTTCGGTTGATCATGAGATCCTCCCTTTCTGCATTACCGCTGGACACTAAATTAATACAAGTTCAATTTTATTGATTTTTTCATCTTTTTTCAAATTTACACTATAAACTTCTATTTTATTCATCTTATTTTCTTTTAAATTTACCAAGAAAGAGAAGGGACCCCCTCCCCACAAGGATTTGACTGCTAAATTCTACAGAATTATACATACCCTATCGCCCTCTCGATTTGAACCTATAACCTCCAAGGAGGAAATACATGTTCTTAACCATTAGACTCACTCAAGTTGTATATATATTATCTCATAAAAATTTATAACAATATTTCTATAATATTTTAACAATGTTTTTATTACAATTAAGATGTTTCTTAACTCTATAACTTAATTTTAATGATAATGATACAATTAAAATTACTAAAAAAAAACAATTTATTAAAATATTATCATATTATTTGGAAAAAAACGATTATTATTTATGTATTATGAATGCATAATATAAAAATAAATAAATAATTTATTAAATATTTTTTTATTAAATTAAAATAAAAATATTCATAAAACATTAAAATAATAAAACGATATTATTATTTAAGTAAAAATCAAAATAAACATAACTATGTTCAAAACCTTTTCCAAAAACCACTTCTATCATCACAAAAATACTCACTCATTATGAGATTCCAAATAGAAAATACTCATTCTTAGATTCAAAGTGGACTTATACTATCCTCACTTATTTTATTTTATATGTCTACAATAATTGGCCATCTTAAAAGTCTTTGTAAATCTTGAGATGGAAGTTTATGTACTTACCATAATATATAAAATGTAAGGTACTAGTTCTAAGTTCTATGGGATAGTATAGTTGGTGAGACTTGCGCACTACAGTTACCAAGTTACCATAATTAACAAATAGTTACCCAGTTCAAGTATATTAAATTATATATTATTTTAGGAATATTAATTAAATAAATATTATTTAAATGCTTTTTTATTTTTGTGATTATTATTTGAATTAGATAATGTTATTTTTGACTAAATCATAATTTTGGAGTGTTCAAATTGTATTTTTAATACATAAATCAACTTAAAAATCTAAAAAAATACATTAAAAAAAAAAAACTAAACCATTTAAAATACATAAATAAATATTTTAAAATTAAATATTATTCAAAAAAAATTAATTAAAATTTAAATAATATGGTAATTATAATTATTTATTTAAATTATCAGCCGAATATAATGAAAACCTTTCCTACTTAATATATAAAATTATATGTCAAATTTGAAAAGTAATTATGTTAAAAATAAAAACTTATAATTTTATTCTTTCATTTGAATGTAATGTCATCATTTTATAAAATTATATGTTAAATGAGAAAAGTAATTATCTTAATAATAAAAACTTATAATTTAATTCTTCTTCATTTGAATGTAATGTCATCATTTTATAGTTCATTTGTCAAATTTGAAAAGTGATTCATCAGTTTATAGTTCCTCCGTCAAATTCGAAAAGCGATTCATCATTTTAAAGTTCTCAATTTCAAAATTTGAAATAGCATTGGATTGCATCTTATTGATATGGATACATATTTGTAAAATCTAATTTAAACATATTTAAAAAACTATGTAAATAAAACCAAATGCATTTTACTAAATTTCCAAATACAATTTAACGTCTACTCATGTAAGAATAAAGGATTTAGACCTGAAGAAAGGATTTAGATGATGATCGATTTGGTCAAAGATCCCTACTTGATGATTGTATACTCCCAAGGTGGGCGAGTCGACGATTGTATATTGTATACTCCCAAGGTGGTGGGATATAAGGTTTTATATGATTGAGATGGATATGGTTATGGTGAAGCTTTTGATGGTAGAAATTATTATGAAAGTTCAAATGCCGGCTTGGTATTCACCTAGGATGTTTTGTAAAAAAGAAGTTGGCATGGCTCAACATATGCCCTTTTATGTAAGGAACATGAAGAAACTTTCAATGCTTATCAAGTCATGTAATTATTTTAAACGAGTATAGAAAGAGGTGGAAGTAGTTAAGGGACCAGGGATATGTTGGGGTCCAATACTATAGAGGAGAGTTTTAGAATTTGATGCAGTAATATTGTAGTGAAGATTTATAAAGATCTACCTTTAATGATAGCTTGGGAATATGACTTACTAGTAGTATTTTTGAAGACATATTTATCCTTATCATTCAATATGCTACTTAAAGTATGTATATTCCAAAAAATTTCAAACATACTTGAAATGATAAACTTCTAAGGAAAATTGTTGTGAAAGAAGTAAACAAATTTGGAGCCTAGGTATATTTTGACAAACCTCGTAGAGGGGAACCACTTGTGTCTAGGGTAGGAGGGATCCTATGTTTGAATGATACCCACATTTTAAAATTCAAAGTTTGCTTGGGGAGGGTAGAGGGGAACCACTTGTGTCTAGGGTAGGAGGGATCATATGTCTGAATGATACCCACATCTTAAAATTCAAAGTTTGCTTGGGGAGGGTAACAAATAACTCTGTAGAAATTTTGTCATTAAAGTTAGTTTTAATGCTTGTAGTTGAAAAAGGTACATCAAAACTCCAGAGTTTTGGTGACTTGTTAGTGGTGGTAAATTAGACGCAAGAGGATAATGTATTATATTATTCTAAGGCCCACATATGAGGAGGTACAAAATTTTAAATCTACTTTTAACTATATATAATTTCATCATGTTTATATACAAAAGAATGAAGTTGTGGATGATCTATCAAAGGATGGACTTTTGTTGGATCTAGGGATATGGCATATACTTGAGGACTTGGAGGGTCAAACCTATAAATACTATTAAGTGTTTTTCCAAGCTTGGTGGTGATTTTGTTTACCTTCTTCCTACATGATTATGTTTACCTTCTTCTAAAACTAATCATATGACGTTGCTAATCTAATGTTAGCTCGAAGTTAACTAGGTGTAGTAATGTTGAATAGATTTCAAAGGTACATGCCATATGTTGCTTAACCGATGTCCTCAAGAAAAATATGCTACTTTCCATGTGGTGGGTTCCATTTCAATAAAGGCTAATGTGTAATGTGTCACATAAACACATGCTAACATGTAATGTGTTACATAGAAAATGACTCATAAACAATTGTCGACGTGACACATTACATGTCAACCTTTGTTGACATGGCACTTGCCACATGGTAAGTGAAATTCTAAACAATTTTACCAACATCAAAATAACATCCACAAGATTCCAATTAACTAACATACAATATCACTAAACCCCCCAAAAATGTGGATATTATCATTTATTTGACGTGTTATTAACATCTTGTATGTTAAATTAGAGACAATACTTACTTGAAACGTTTTTACAATATTAATTAAATTCATGTTCCCACATAATGCGTATTAACAATAAAAAAAAAACACAAGAAAATGCATATTATGAAAAATAACCCTTCAATTTAATAGTGTAAATTATTTATTATTAAAAAATAATATTAAATAATAAATTTAAACAATATTGTTCATAAAAATTTTAAAAACTACCCCTCTCAATCTTTTTTTTAAGTCCAAATATACTAGTAAAACTTGATCTGATCTTGAATATCTCCATGTAAAATTGAATATCATTTAAGATTAATAAAAAACTCTACTTAATTAAAAAAAGTACAAACAATTTACTTATAGTTTTGCAAATAGGTCATACATGACTGATCTCTTGCAAATAGGATGATTTATAAAAAATTATAAATGATGATCTATATCTTATTACAAATGCCCTATATTCATAGGTATATGATAATACAACTTTCAACCTATTTTGTTCGCTAGTCCTAGATTATTGAATTATATTGAGTACCACAAAATTTAATTCTTTGAAATGTTCACTTTATGTGTTTGATAATTAATAATTAGAAACATATCATTATATAATAATTTTTGTTTTATTCTAGTCCATTAAAATTATATCATTGCATAATAATTTTTGAAAACTATATCATTTCATAATAATTTCCACTTCTACTTTTATTTGAGAATATAGTATAGTGAATCATACTATTGTTTTATGCCAAAATGAAATGAAATCATAAGAGATTTAAAGGGTGAGAAATATATGCCAAAATGAAATGAAATCATAAGAGATTTAAAGGGTGAGAAATATAGACATTATTTAAAAATAATAATTTAACACTAGAGGAAACAAGAATAAAACCATTATTTATTTATTAAAAATTATTTAATAAAAAGTAAAATTAAAATCTAGTTAGTTATTTAAGCTTTTGGAATATAATGTAAGAAATATAACAAAGTTAATATTTTGTTACTATTATATAAGTATTAATTAAGAATATTAATTTAATTCATCAGAATAATAATAATGTATTTTTAAGGTCACTTTCAAGCTAGATATTAAATTGGTATATGAGATTCTTTTGTTTGTGGAATAATGGACTTCTTACCCTTAGGGATTTGACTTCTATTTAGTTTAGGTGATCCAAGAAAGAAACACATGTTGTTAACCATCAAGCATACACAAATATTAAATTACTAGAATATTATAAAAACAAAATATAATATACAAATCTTAAATTAATAATAATTTATAAAAAATTATGATAAGTGATGTGTAAGAGATAGACCTAAAGTAGAATATTGAAGAATCTAGCTTGTTGAGAACATAGCAAATAAATAGAAATGGATTTAGCAAGGACAATACTTGAAATAGAGAAATGGAAATAGGATGTTAATGCTTGTATATAGTCATACATACAATCAATATTATCTACATAGCAACATTATTAAAGAATGGAAAAGGAAAATTGCTATCCATCTAGATATTTCTTTGAGTAGTGCCTCCCCTTAGAGGTCCTCTTAATTTTCTATAGAATTCAATGGTAATTGACT
>JZKD02S1675286.1:183364-202843 GCA_000966675.3 Picea glauca
TTTCGACAACAATTCACTCTGAAACATTTGTATCGTTAACCACTAACATGGCCCATCTAGGCTCAATGTTGTAAGCATGCTCTGATACCATATTGTAACATCCTCGGCCAACACGAAGACTGGGTAATGATACCACGTGGAATTTACAGCTTATATGATATATATGCATTTTAATAAATTTAACACGTTTAAACATAGAGTTACTGCCATCATACAGACTTAAACGGAATACATGAAAACATGCAAGCATCACAAAACATGCATAAAATACATAATTAAGCACAACAATGATACATATCTTTTATCTAGAGTAAATCCACCAACTACGTACAGACCTTCCATGAACCTCCCAGCCTTAGACCGCGCTGCTCATCACTCTCAGTAGTAGGTCACCCCCGAGCTGGGACTAAACTCCACTGGTCAAAGGAATTATAGGCTTGGCAATGACAACAAGGAAGTTGCACAAAGGAACAGGAAGGATCTTTTATCCCATGATCCACTTATGCCCACAGCTCACAGACCCTCATTCCCCACACACCTGCTCCACCCCAGGAGAGTACACCTTCACTACTACAAGTCCATCAGCCAGTACACCTCCCTTACCTTGGGCTTTAGTAACATGCTGGACCAGAAGTCTCAGAGCACTGTAGCTGTTACGGGACTCCCTTCCAGGAGAATTCACTTCCCAACAGACTCTCTCACCTAGGAGAGTCACTCACAGGCTTGACAACCTGCTTCTTCAATTCAGATCCTAAGCAATACTGCAACAACATCCAACTAGCATACGGGTGAAAACAACGACAGAAAATAGTTATGGAAACCGAAAACGAAAACAACCTAACGCTAAGACACAACACAGCTCAGACGAACACAAGGCAACAACCCCAAACGATTAAGGCATGAACTCAGATTTGTAGTGTGGATAAACCTGGGTTCACAGGACACACAGGTCGACTTTTCCCTCCCCGACTGGTTTCTGAGATGTGTGAGGTTATGCAGAGGGAAGACGCAGAGGCCCCAACAGGTTATACGACAGATGGGAAATGGGAAGCGAACCCCCTTCCCGTGAGCGGTTTTCTCAATTGTGTGTAGGTAACCAGAGCTCAACGTCTAAGGCCAACGAGTTTAGGCAGAGGATGGAAGAATGGAAGAAGAACTCATGCGGAGGATGGGAGAATGACTCGCGAACCCCCAACTCAGCTAACGCTTCAGCTCTTAACTACATGAGCCCAGGTCGACACTTGTCTTCCTGGAGCTACATGCACTCCATTTAGCCTACGTCCCACTTTACAGGAACTTAGGATAACAAAAACATATCATGTTCACCTTAGTCTTCAAGAAATAATATTAAAATATTATTTCTCTAGAGGTAAGCCCCCTAGCTTAGCCCCCCCTTCCTTACCCTACCTAGTGGAGCTTAGTCCCCCATAACTCTTCTTCGTGGTCTGTCTACACACAACAATGCTTATATTTTTATTAATGTTCTACATAATT
Organism: Picea glauca; assembly: GCA_000966675.3. Classification (NCBI taxonomy): domain Eukaryota; kingdom Viridiplantae; phylum Streptophyta; class Pinopsida; order Pinales; family Pinaceae; genus Picea; species Picea glauca. The sequence continues at coordinate 184,859 of JZKD02S1675286.1, forward strand.
ACATATACAAAAATCAGGCTCATTGGCCTTGGCATCTGGCTCACTATCCTAATAAACACATAAGTCTTTCAGCTTATAACCACTTGGTTCACCAGCCTATAAGAAAAATTACAATTCAGAAGGGGCTCGGCCTTGGGGTATTACACTCCTTTTCAAACTTTTTTCATAAACACCATGGCCAAAAGAATTATCGATTTATAAACAAGGAGAATTTATTTTATAAACACAGATTTGCAAAGGATTTTAAACTAAACATATAACACTTTTGCATGAGTAGAGAAAATATCACAATGTTTCAAAATTTACAGTGGACATGAAGGGTGCCATTTCTCCAGCGAAAACAAATCTTAATGATCGATTTACCATCATTTCTTGTTTTCAAATTTCTAAGGATGCTAAGTATGTAACAAAACAAAATGCATTTCCCAATCAGTGATAACCAAAAAATGATTGATTTCAGATCGTTACTTGTCACTAAATCCTAGAGTGCAATGTTCATAATAATTTGTTCCATTTCCCTAGTGAGCGAAGCTAGCCAAATGATCAATTTTTGGTCACTTTGTTTCCATCTGTGTGAAAAGAATGCATTATATGCAATGTGAAACATAATAGATTCTAGCAAGGATACCACCGAATCATTGATTTATTTTTCTTCTCATGATTCGGTCAGTGTCATGGGTTTCAACCTATATGGTTTCCCTTGGAGCATGTCTTACCAATATAACCATCTAGCCTAGGTTTTTCAACCTTCGTGTCTATCGAATTTGTTCAATATGTAAGCAATAGGTGGATCTCATGCCACATGTAAGGTAATACATATGCCTATATAGTTATGTTTAGGTAGCTCTAGAAGGTAAGAAAAAATATAAGAACTAGTTAGGTAGTGTTAGAATGTGCTCATTTTACCATAGACAATATCACTATTATCACCCAACCATAGGCCGAAGCCACCCTCCGAGCACCTTAACCTTGATAAAGAATCATTCTAGAAGAAAACCCTAGGCTAGATATCCAAACAAAGGGTAGCGCACCCTTCTCCAAGGATAGTGCATCAAACAAACGCTGATCAGATTGTCCCGATTTCTGAGCCTGGACCATTCCCCACCTTGGGCCATTCCTCCAACACTAAACAAATTCAACTTGGAGAGAATGAATATGCCCTAGGGAATGCATGTCCCTGATTGCTCAGCCTGGACCATTCACCTATCCGAGCCATTCCTTCGGCACTAAACAAAGTGAAACCTGGAGAGAATGGATCTGCCCTAGGGGATGACTGTTCGGACCATTTCCAAAGGAAATGTCTGTCCTACACCAACCTCCAAAACAAACCATTCTTCGAAAATGCTCACAACTATGAGCTTCGAAAGAATGATTGTCTGGCGAGGCAGACCAGTCTTCTTGAGTAACCCTCAAGAAGAGAGACTTTCCTAGACCATTCCCCATGTTAACCACAATGGGAAATCATTATCTATGGTACATCAACAATCCATCGAACCATTTTCATTCTGAAAATGATTGTTCCATCTAGACCATTTTCCGAACTGGAAAATGATCGTCCGTCAGAAATCTCAAACCACTTTCTGAACTGGAAAGGAACTACTCATCCTGGACGATTTTTCGAACTGAAAAATGACTGTCCATAAATCAATGACACATTAATGCTCCCTCCCAACCTGGGAGTCATCTCTTCCTTTTTCAATAAGGAAGTCGTCTCCACGAGCTCCAGCTTTAGTACACAAACTCTTTTATCTTGGATAGAGGCTTTATCAAAATGTTTGCTTATTTGCTCATCTATGGAGATATATATTTGAGAACCACTTTCTCTTTTCTGGACTTCATCACAGAGAGTATAATGCTTGATCTCATTGTACTTCAATCCTTTTGGAACACTGGTATTCTCTGAAGGCTTCATATATCTTTGATCAATCATTGTTGGATTCATATTTTGTTTCCTGCTAGCTCATGACATTGTGGCAAGGGTCAAACTGGAACATATCCAAGTGGTACTTCTTATGCCATCATGAGGGTTTGTCATGGATTAGCCATCCATCATCCTGAGCTTCTGAGTAACTATTCTGATACAATATCCTTGTTATAGAAAGTTTTTTACCACGCTTTTGTTGTGCATTGGAGGCTCTCTACCAAGTTGTCTTCTTCCATCTGCATACAAGAGTCTCCTTCTGGTATACCTCAAAAACCTTGAGGTTGCTGTACACTTCTTTTTTTGATTACTCTGTTGAGGATAACAATCCTTACATTTGTCTGATGTTAACTCCAACCCATGGATATTGCGGACGATATAATGGCTCATGCAGAGGCATGTCTGGTTTACTGGAACGAACAATCATCATAGTCTTCTGCCTCCATTTGGGAGAACCTCTAGTTCTAGATCTCGCAATGCTTTCATTCATAAGTTTTCTATACATTGTTCTACGTCACAACTTTCAGTTCCTCTTCTTGATTTCTTTTAGTGAGTTCATGTCAGGCTGGTAGTCTTGTGATTCTTGATACACTGTCTGGTTGTTCTGTATTTTCTTTCTCTCTTGGAATCTTCATGTTCTTCCTCATGTTTCTCTTTAGCTCTTGAGTTCATGGAGTTTTATATAGATTTCATGCCTCGAAGATTCCACCTTCTTCCTTTCATCATAGGATCATGGATGTGGATGGAAAACCAGGGATACTTTGAGGCTTCTTTTCGAAGAAGACTTCTTCTAAAGTCAAACTGAACACGTACTGTTTTTCATGGCTGCTACCATGGATATATACTTCATCATATTCAATGGATCATAGGATTAGCTCTCTCCTAGTCCTTGCTTCATGTATGAGTGCATGTTTTTCTTTTGGGAGTATATAATCAACTCCCTCCATCTAACATAATCCACGCTTCCGTCTGCATCCTTATTGCCTTCTACAAGCTGTCATAAGTATTTCTCCAATTTCCTCTTGATTGCTAACTTCTTTTTTTCTTTACTTTTTCTAGGTTTCTTCAAGATTGATTCTTATCTCGGCTTATCTCGCAGTTGTTACTTATGTAATAACTTCCACGTGAATTGTTTGATGTACTTCATCCTTTCTTGTGTATTTTTTGACTTGTAGTCATAATGATAACAATCCTTATCTTGTTGTTCTTTCATAGGTATAGTTTTTATTTGAACATGTTATCTTCTAAGAAATGGATATGCAAGATATGTACAGAAGATATGGTATATACAAGAACTATGAAGAGTATTGTTACCTTGTCTTAGAAGAAGAAGTTTGTTTTGTCCTGCTTGGATTTCTTTGAGGGTTCCCTTTCTTCAACAACTGATGCTTCGTGTGTTTCCTTCATTTTCTTTAACTCGGTACAATGATTCTTGTAGTGACCATAATTTTGACAATTGAAACATTGTATTCTTGACACATCGTTTTATTGATTTGGCTTCGTTCTGGAGCCAAACTTCCTTTTATTGTTGAAATGCTTGAACTTTGTTGTGAAGGCTTGATCATCGTATTTCTTTTGAGGTTTCTCTTTTGCACTGATCCTTCATACTTCTTGTGCACAGCAAGTCCAAAGTTCTTCAAATGCAGGATACTCCTTCCTTGTGTTCATGCTTACAGCAAATGCACCCCATGTCTGGTGAACACAAGGTTTTGTCATGAACATGGTGAGCTGTCCATGCAGGGGGCAACTGAGATAAGTTAAAACACAGTTAATAAAATATAACTGTGTATTAACTTATAAAATAAAAAGATACTTAAAAATTTCTTGTTCCGATTCCGAGATTATTGGATTATATAAATAAATATAATAAATTGAAAATAATTAATTTAAATTTATAAATTAATCAAATCAAAGTTGATATCGAATATGAGGCAAATTCACGTACTTGTACAATATAATTTTTTACGTCCAATATATACGGCGGGGGAAGAGGAATCTGTACGTAAGGGTTATTCTATGAAGCCTGAAGGGTTGTGTTGTCCTTGACTGCACAAGCAGACGGTTTGTGTTGCCATAAAATGGTTGCTTACACCTTGATCACGTGGTAGCATCAATGTCCTTTTTTTTAACTGGCGGTCCCCATGAGTGAGAATCTAACTTAAGATCTTCTTTATATATTTCTTTCCATTTACAAGGTACTTGCTAATCAATCAGTCTCCACGCAGATAATAGCACCAATATCTTATTACCAAAACCCATCTCACTAAATATAAATATAGTTGATATGTCCAACAACAACAACTAAATGCATATTTTTTTTTACTAATGGTTGTATATATCAAGCCCGTGGAAAACGGAGGGCATGGTGGGTCAAGAGAACGCTGTGGAGCTTTTGCGTGGCGCAGGAGTGAGCATCAACTTGCCTTTCCCTGCTCATAAGAAAAGTAAAGCAAAAGAAGATCAAGAAAGCACACTTGCTTTTTGTCTCAACCTTTTATTATTATACGCTATCAAACTACAGAACTGTGCCACGTCCACCCTTTCTATTTGGCCCCACCTGCCATGCTCGACAAAACCTTTCACGTCGCACGACGCTTTTAGATGGCCAAGGCGATTCCATATATATATATACAGGGATACATGCATTCTCAGTTTTCTGTTGTTTGCTCATTTTTCTTATCATTTTGAATGGTGATTAAAATCAAATCTCAATGTTTCTCTTTCACGGAATCGGATTTCATCAAAAAGTCATCCTCTCATTGTCTTACAAAACAGATACTGTACTCACTACCCAGTGAGAACAATGTGAGATTGTCGTCCCTTCAGTGTAACATTAATTATTGGGAGGCCTGTCTGCTGAAAACTTTGCATTAAAACTGAAACTGTGGAATTTCACTGTGAACTGAAATTGCTTTCTTTTGCACTTTCGACGTCATTGCTTGCTTGCCAGGGTTTTCGGCCATGGCACAACTTTAGATACATTGAACGGCAATTTCAGGTTTGATGGAGACTTCGTGGGAGAATCCGTGAGGCACAGGAAAATGATGACGCCAAGTGGGCAAGCAAGAAATTGTTTTCCTTTACGAGCAATCAAAATCTATCACCACCCATACATATGTTGGTACGATTGCATCGATCCATATATGTAAGTTAATAATTGGACTAAATCTCAAACAATTATTGTATTAATTTGATTGAAGCGCCTTTTCATGTGAATGTATGACGTATGTATGGATACGCGAATCCATGTACTTAGCTGTTCCACATAATATTACAGAGCGCGCGTGACTAAACACAGGGAATTATGTTTATTTCGAATCTAATGTAATGTTATGGAGGGGGACACATTTGACCGTTGCTCAGCATGCACTTCGACGAAAGACACATCCACAAGATAGATCCTTCTTACCTTTGTATATTTCAACTTTGAATTCTTGTGTGTTTTATAAGCGTAAATCATGTCTTGTTGTCGAATTATATTATGAAATTGAAATGGTTTTTTTGGCTGACTTTGAAGATATAAATTTGTAAGAAATCATTATTTTTTGTTGTTTAAAATTAATTTTTGAATAAAAAAATGAAATGAAAAATTTTAGGGGCATTCATATTATACATAAATAATCTCTCAAATCTGGGGATCTAACAATTTCTCACTCCAGAAAATATTGTAGGAAAAACGTCAATTCCTAGAACGTTTAGACTACTACGGAGTTGTTTAACTATATTAGGTAATGACCTTTTTTTTTCCTCAGAAATAGGACAATATAAATTTGCAAAAAATCACTATTTTTTATTATTTAAAATCCATTTCTGAATGTAGAAATGAATTCACCGTGATGAAAAACCTTAGGGGCATTCATATTATACATAAATCAAATCTGACTTGTCCCCACAAAATATTGTGGGAAAAGAGTCATTTTGTAAAACGTTTAGACTAACATTGTCTAACTATTCTATCAAAAAACTTTTTTTTTTAATTGAATCCTACAATATCAATTTGCAAAAAAAAACTATTTTTTATTGTTTAAAATCTATTTCTAAATACACAAATAATCACTCAAATAGTAACATTCTTCTTTATTGTTATAAAGGACCAATATGCTCTACATCTGATTATAATTCACTATTATGGATATTTAACTTTCTTTTATTATCTCTTTTAAATTTTCGAAAAATCTTTCCGCACTTCCTCGTAATGATAAAAAAATCGAATAAAAAATTCAGGTTGATTAAGGAATTAGATAATCTATAAACATAGAGATTGGCGTTTCTATGGAGCTTCGAAGCGTGTATAGAATACGTAAATTTAAAAGTAATTTTGTTTTATGTAAGTTTTACGCTCTTCACTTTGGCGACCTAGTAACGGTTAGTTTTAACCTTTTCACTTCACTGAGTTGGTAACCGTTACTAATTTTAACTTCACTGAGTTGGTAACAGTTACTAATTTTAAACCAACTTGTAAGCTCATTTTTCCAAAAGATGCTTTCATATCTCGAGTACATAGCATTGGTTCTATAAATTCTTATGGATATAGGGTTCATCTTCTTGAATACCTTAAGATGCTATAATGCTTTAAGTCCTCACTTTAATGGGATTCGTGATGTCCAAGGTTTGCAATTAAATAATATTTCAATTAATACAAACTCTTATTTTTTTCCATCATAATCATGGGAATATAATTTCACAAGTGAATGCATAAGGTTCCTCCCTTAACAAGGTTGGGTATACATATTATCATTTAAATAATTAACTAAGTAATTATAGAATTTAACTAAGTAACTAAGTAAATAGGTTTTTACTATTTCTTAGTATCAACAAAATTATTTTCAAAATAAGTTAATTTTAAAATAAATGTGTTGATAAGAAAAAATTGTTTCAACATACTTTTTAATAAAAAAATTATTTCAGTTTTTTCAAGATTATGTTGTTATGTTGATGCAATTAATTGTCATAAGATATTTTTTAATAAAAAAATTATTTCAATATTTTCAAGATTATGTTGTTATGTTGATGCAATTAATTGTTATAAATTTTTATATACATAGTGTTTAATATCGTTATAAATTTTAGTAGAATTTTGACTTCAAAATAAAAACTTTAATTTTAAAAGTGCATATTATTTTGGTAAAAACAATCTTTGAATTATAAAGTGTTGCTTACAGTTATTTTTACCATCTTTGTAATGAAGGCCTTAAAAAATTCATAATATTTTTAATAAAAATCTTAAAACCATCTTGTAAATTGAAAAACAATGTTACTCGTAACAACCTTTCTTTTTCAAGGTTAAAATTACAATTTTATTGGAACCATGATCTCATAAATCGATACCAATGCAACTAAAATTTCAAAATCAACTATAAATGTTATGGTCCTTTATATGAACTATAAATGTTGGGCGATATTTTTGTTAAAATATTCAAATTTTTAAGGATTATATATATTTTTATAAAATTTTGGCGAATTTTAAGGTAAAATAATTTTGTCCTATAGAATTTGGGCGAATAATTTTTAGAATGACGAATCTTTTTTTGGGAAAAAGCGTAGACAATTAGCCCATGGGCGAAATTTAGCCCCTAAATTTTTCCCTAAAATTAATCATTGAATCAAAAAATGATGCTACTGACATCACTCCTTTTTTTCGAGGTTAAAATTGTAGCTTATTTGAAATCACAGCTATAACCACTATACCATTACAACCAAAATCTTGAAATTAACCCCCAAATTGAAAAATAGTGTTATGAGTAACACTCCTTTTTTTAGAGGTTAAAATTGCAACTTGTTTGAAATCATCACCTTGACAACCAACATAATTATAATCAAAATATTAAAATCAACCCTCAAATTGAAAAAAAGTGCTACAGGTTGCACCTATTTTTTTCAAACTTAAAATCGTGACATTTTTTAAACCATGGAAAAAATAGGTCCATCCTTCCATAATCCCATAGATAACAACACATGTCCATTGTAAATAATATTTGTACCATGAGTAACATACAAAATAGGTTATGAGATTTGGGACATTGAGGGTGCCCCTCTTGGGATAAAAAAAGATTTAAATCAAAATTCTAGGGCTTAGGACCTAAAAATTGTCGATATGGCTAGTTGGTCATGTGTAGGGCATCATACCGTAACATAATTCCTCTAAAAGGAATATATAGAAAACAAATGACACATGGGACCTATGAGATGCATATAATTCAAATTTCATTCATTAAATAGAGCAGAGAAGGGTTTGTTTCCTAAGATGTGGTTTAGGGACAAATTCAAATGAGTTTGAGATAAAAAAAATTACTCTTGTGTCTCTTAGGAAATGTACAATGACCCATACCACAATACAAACCATTATTTAGTTGATCATTGAGTCGAGAGGGTAATATGGACCTCTTGTGTCTCTTGGTAAATGCACAATGACCCATACCACAATACAAACCATTATTTAGTTGATCATTGAGTCGAGAGGGTAATATAGACCTCTATATGTAACACCTTGTTTCCCCCAGTCTATAAAAATAACTATATTGGCCAAGAGCTATGGAAAACTCAAAGATGTGAATGTTTGATTTGATAGACCTTTGTATAAAGGGTCGATGAATGTAAATTATATCGTGAATATGTGTCGCATGATTGCTGAGAGGGGGATGTGCTGAAAGAGACCACGATGGCTGATGAGAGGTGGTCGAAGGGGCCAGGAATGGCTGCGTTAACTTCCACCGAACCGATATCGTACTGGTTTGTACGTGCTCAGAAAACCAAAGCTCACTCTCTGACCTCGGAATGAATTACCCACCAGGATGGTAGGTGGGGAGGCTCCTCAAGAGTAAATGAGGGGATGGGGGCGAACCACCCATCCGTAGAAGCTTTCAAACCTGACCACGGACAGGGAAATTCGTGCCACACACAATATTGCAGGGAAAAAGGCAAGATAGGGAGTGTGGTAGTGAGGAGAGCGCGCGTGATAGGAATCGTGGAAGGAGAACTAGAGGAACTCCAAAAATATAGAGAGTCCTGAATGGAGGAGAAGGGGAGTAACCTTCGTCCTTGACTTCCATTGAGCTAGAAGCATGAGACTAAGTCTCAAAGCATCATGGTCTAGCTCGGGGGTGGCTAGTGGTAAATCTGGTTGGAATCACTGAGCCTACGGTTGGGTGGAAACGAGCACCCCTCTCAACATTCGCATCACGTCCAAAATTTTCTGATAAGTGTTATGTCTTGCATTTGGAATTGAATGTCACGATCACATGCTCATTTTTATACGCTCGTAAATAGTTTCTGTAATGAAGTGTTTTCCTTGTGCTTTGACTGGAAATAATGGATGCATGCTTATACTGATATGAATACAAATTGATTAATGTATAGAATGTATAAGTTCAGGATACGAGTCTGTTCCCCTGAGGATTGACCCATCTAACTTGACTCGTGCTATGCCCTAGTTTATCTTCCTGAAGGCACCCTTTTTCGAGAAAGTTCCCTCCCATTCTAGAGTCAGAGTGATCCCCTTGAAAAGACTACCATTGTAGTAAATCCATGAGTTTACCTTGCCCCTGTCACAAAGTAAATGGGCTTTGGAGTTTTGGCTCCCGGGAAACCCAGGTGCGAGACCCCTTGTCTGCGCACATCGCGAAATCCCGACTTGCAAAACCCTGAAATGAGCTTAGTGTATATATGGGCTTCGTAGTTTTGGCTCCCGGGAAACCCAGGTGTGAGACCCCTTATCTCCGCAGATCACAAAATCCTAACTTGCAAAACCCTGAAATGAGCTTAGTGTATATATGGGCTTCGGAGTTTCGGCTCTCGGGAAACCCAGGTGCAAGACCCCTTGTCTGCGCACATCGTGAAATCCCAACTTGCAAAACCCCGAAATGAGCTTTGTGTATATATGGGCTTCGGAGTTTCGACTCCCGGGAAACCCAGCTGCAAGACCCCTTGTCTACGCACATCGCGAAATCTAGACTTGTGAAACCCCGAAATTGGCTTAGTGTATATATATGGGATTTGGAGTTTTGGTTCCTTGGAAACTTAAGTGCGAGACCCCTTGCCTGTGCACATCGCGAAATCTCGGTACGCGAAACCCCGGTAGGTGAAATCCCGAAGCGGCTTAGTATGAATAGGATTCCAGTTTTCGGGGTTTGAAGAATCAAAGAACTCAACTCCCTTGCTTTTCGAACTCCCGGTTTCCGAAGTCCCGAAATGCGAAAGACGCCTCTTATCTTAGCCCGGGGTCATAACCGATGATCACATGGAGGTGAAGATTGCACTTGGCACTTGAATTGTATCCGACGGATTTTCAACAAAAGAACGAGTGGATTGGTTTAGTGAAGGTCCCGATCGGAAGACCTAGCCTACGCTCGGACCTCGCAGGAATTTTGAGAACCCTGTCCCTTGATAAAGAAGAAGAAAGAAAAAGGCAAAAAATCTATTATGCCGTAATGGGTGTGTGACAAATTGGTATCAGAGCATGGTTACAAAACTTGGCTTGCTTGGGCTCAGGAACGGGTTGCGCAAAGACTCCATTCGAAGTACTCTTAAAAGGAGTAACCCTCTATCTTAACCCCCTTAATCACAAGTCGAAGTTAAGAATGAAAACTCCTATTGTGTGTATGCATGTGAAAAAAATGAATTATGTGCTGGTTAGGAATGAATATAAATATTGACTAACAACAAGCATTTTTTTTCCCTTTTCCACACAAACGGACGATCAACCGCGGGAAACTGCAGATGCAATAGAATGGAGACTCACCACGAAGTGGGGGATGGCACCCACAATAGAGACAAAGAGTCTGACGAAAGGAGGGCATTAGGGACCCCTCCCGATCTAGTTGAGACTGTGAGGAGCCTCATGGTTGAACTACAGAGCTGCAAAGATGACAACGAGAGGATGATAAAAGAGCAAGAGAAGCAAATGGAAATTAATGCAGTCTTACTACAAAGTCTATCCGATATACAAAGACAATTGCAGCATGAACCTGACACCAGCCCAATGGACTAATGACGAACAAAGAAAAGTCAAATTCCACCTGAGATATAGAAACATGGTCTTTTAAGTAGCCACACTGGGAAGAGAACCTCGAGGAAGGTCCACCCCAGAGATAAGGGACAAGCGTCGAACGATTCCTATGGAAAGGAAGCTGGCGACTCGGAGGGATCTTCTAGCAACCAAACTAGTTCTTATTCCCGAAGAAAATGGAAGAAGCAAAAGCTTTCCAGGAGTCAGAATCTCGAAGAATTCAATAAGGCCAAACCACCCTCCTTCAACGGTGAAATAAATAAGGGAGAGGAAGCGGAGGCCTGGCTACTTGGATTAAAGAAGTATTTCAAAGTCCATGACTTCTCAGAAAACTTGAAGGCTCGAGTGGCCACCTTCAACTTGAATGGAAAGGCTTCCATTTGGTGGGAAGACCTTAAGAATGTAAAAGGAATTCACGAAGAGGGCATGTCTTGGGAACGGTTTGAGAAACACTTCAGGAAGAAGTATCTGTCGGAAAAGTATTTCGATGAAAAGACTAAAGAATTCTATGAACTCAAGCTAGGGCAACTCACCATACATGAATATGTTAGCAGATTCCTAGATTTGTTGAGGTACGTACCCTATATAAAAAAAGAAAAGGCAATGGTACAATGATTCATCATTGGACTACCTAAGGACTATCAGAATAGGATTGAGTTTGATGAGCCTAAGACCCTAGAAGACACTATCTGAAAGGCAAGATATTGTTATGAACAACTTGGGCATCAGACAGAACCTCGTGAAGGCTGGAAGCAGAAGAATAGTTTGGGATTATAGAAAAAAGGGTTTAAATCTCCAAGATTTAGAAATTATAAAAAGGACTCAAGGATGAGCTTTCCAACCTGAAGTGTACACCAGCAGAATTTCCCCTCCCAGAGCAGAAATAAACCTTTTGGATCTACCCCAAGAAGGATTGATAACCCAAAGAAAGAACCCTTGAAATGTTGGGGTTGTCGAGAAGAGAATCTACTGAGGGACTGCCCACACCGACAATAGAACATTCAGAGAATTTACAACGTTCAAGAAGCTACCACCGTCAATGATGTGGCCAGGAGTGTGCCGCAAATCTATGCAGCCTTGGATAATAAACAAGTTGACCACCAAGCTTCAGTGGTGGAGATGGAAGGTACGATTACCAACCATATAGTGTCTATTCTAATTGACCCTGGTTCAAATTTGAGTTATATAGCTCCTAAGGCTGTTGATAAGTGTAAATTATAGCCACATAAACATGCCAGGCCATGGTTGGTACAATTAGCCACTGGAACCAAAAGAAAGGTAGCGGAGGTCATACCAGCTTGCCAATTCACTATGGGTGAATTCCCCACCCAAGAAACCCTTAACATATTACCCCTAGGATCGTATGACCTGTTGATTGGTATGGACTGGCTAGCCACACATAAAGCCAGACTGGACTGTTACCATAAAACCTTAGAATGTATAAGTGAAAAAGGAAGAAGGATAACCCTTCAAGGGATCCAAAAACTTGTCTTGGTGAGACGAATATCATCCCTTCAAATGAGAAAGTGTTGTAGAAAGGGATGTCCACTATATGCGATACAAGTGTTGAAATCAGTTGAAGATGACAAACCAAACCTCGAAGACCACCCCACACTAAGAGAATATAGAGATGTATTCCCGGAAGAGGTACCGGGTTTACCTTCGAGAAGGGACATTGACTTTTCGATAGAACTTGCACCGGGAGTGGTGCCAATGTCTAGGACACCCTACAGGATGAGCACACCCGATTTAGTTGAGCTTAAATTACAGCTAAAAGAAATGATGGACAGAGGCTATATCCAACCCAGCGTGTCTCTATGAGGAGCACCAGTCCTGTTTGTGAAAAAGAAAGATGGTACCCTTCGACTATGCATAGATTATAGACAACTCAATAAGGTAACCATAAAGAACAAGTACCCCTTACCCAAGATCGATGACCTGTTCGATCAATTGGGAGGTGCTTCCATTTTCTCAAAGATTGACTTGAGATCTAGATACCATCAAGTCCGAATCAAGGGTGAAGACATCCACAAAACTGCCTTCAGGACGAGATATGATCACTATGATTTTGTGGTAGTACCATTTGGATTAACCAATGCCCCTTCCACTTTTATGTGCTTGATGAACAATGTGCTCAGCAAATTTCTAGACAAATTTGTACTAGTTTTTATTGACGATATATTAATTTACTCCAAGAATAGAGAGGAACATGAGGAACACCTTAGGCTTGTACTTTAAGTGCTAAGAGCACATCGACTCTATGCCAAATTTAGCAAGTGTGACTTTTTCCAGAAGAAAATACATTACCTGGGCCATGTCCTATCTGAAGAAAGAGTAGCAGTAGACCCTGACAAGATCAGGTCTATCATGGAATGGCCTACCCCTAAGGATGTTTCAGATATTAGATCTTTTATGGGATTAACAGAATACTATAGGAGATTTATAAAAGGATTCTCCAAGATTGGTTGTCCAATCATTGCCCTCCAGAAGAAGGGGGCTAAATTCACATGGACACAAAAATGTGAAGAAAGATTTCAAACCCTAAAACATCTACTGACCCACGCATCCGTGTTGAAGATTGTCGATTCTGAAGTTGACTTCCTCGTGTGCACATATGCCTGCAAGGAAGGGCTAAGAGGAGTCATGCAAGGAGGAAGTGTGGTCTGCTATGAATCCCAAAAATTGAATGAGCACGAAGTCAACTATGTGACCCATGATTTAGAGCTGGCCGCCATAGTGCACGCCTTAAAAATGTGGAGGCATTACCTCCTGGGAAGGAAATTTGTACTTATGACAGACCACTGTGGATTGAGATATATGTTTGACCAAACCAAAGCTCAATGCCAGACAAGCTAGGTGGATGGCCCTCCTTAGCGAGTTTGACTTTGAAATCAAACATATTAAAGGAAAGGAAAATAAGGTGGTCGATGCTCTTAGCAGAAGTATGAAAACAATTCACCTGGCAGCTGTGAGCACCTGCAAGACGGATGTCAAGGAAAGAGTTAGGAATGAACAAGAAACAGACACATCTTTTCAGACCGTGACCTCGTCCCTGGAGCAAGAACCCACAGGGGTCGAGTATGAAGGCTACCAGATGATAGATGGAGGTCTGCTAACTTACAAAAACAGATTGTATATTCCAGATCGTGATGACTTGAAGAGGTTCATAATGGATGAACTACATAAAAGACCCTATACTGGTCACCCAGGATACCAGAAAATGATCACGACCACCAGGAAACAATTCTATTGGCCTGGATTGAAGAAAGACATAACTCAATACTTAGCCAAATTCATAGAGTGCCAACAGGTTAAAGCAGAACACCGACACCCAGCAGGATTTTTACAACCTCTACCAATTCCGGAATGGAAATGGGAAACTATCTCCATGGATTTCATCACCGAATTACCAACCTCGACCAAACATAATGACACCATCATGGTAGTGGTGGATAAATTGAGCAAGTCCACTCATTTTATCCCCGTCAAGTCGACTTCCAAGGAAATAGACATCGCCCACGTATTCATGAAGGAGATATTCAGACTACATGGTATGCCTAAAGAGATTGTGTCGGACAGAGACCCGAAATTTATTTCCAACTTTTGGAAATCCTTGATGGTTGGTATGGAGACTAAATTACTGTTTAGCACAACCTATAATCCTCAAACCAATGGACAGACAAAAAGAGTGAACCAAATATTAGAAGACATGCTAAGGATGCATGTAATGCATCAACCCAAAAAGTGGGAAGACTACCTGCCCCTGGTGGAATTCGCCTACAACAACGGCTACCAAGAATCCCTGAAGATGAGTCCTTTCGAAGTCGTCTATGGTAGGTTGTGCAACACTCTAGTTAGTTGGAGTAACCCCGTAAAAAAAATTATTATTGGACCCGACATGCTGAAAGAAATGGAACAACAAGTTATTCAGATAAAGCAGAACCTGAAGGTCGCTCAAAACAGACAGAAAATTTACGCCTACCGAAAGAGAACTCCAAGAGAATTCAAGACGGGAGACCATGTATATCTTAGAGTTAGGCCCAGGAAGAGTTCCCTGAGGATGGGAGTTTGTTCCAAGTTGGCACCCCGATATTGTGGACCCTTTGAAGTTCTAAATAGAGTGGGACCTGTAGCCTATAGGCTAGCCCTCCCTCCCATAGTAAAAGCACATAATGTTTTCCATGTTTCATTATTGAGGAAATATGTACATGATTCTAATCATATAATTGACTGGTCTGTGATCCAAGTGGAATTGGAGGGAGAATTCCTGCCAGAACATCAATGCATACTGGATAGAAAGGAAACCCCGCTCAAGAACCAAGCCATTGCACAGGTCAAGGTGCAGTGGAAACATTTTGGCCCAGAAGAGGCTACATGGGAAATGGAAGATGCCATGAAGCAGGCATATCCGATTTTGTTTACTTCTGTACATACACGTCATATTGATATATAGAACATCGAGGACGATGTTCCTTTAAGGGGGAGGGAATTGTAACACCCTGTTTCCCCCAATCTATAAAAATAACTATATTGGCCAAGAACTATGGAAAACTCAAAGATGTGAATGTTTGATTTGATAGAACTTTGTATAAAGGGTTGATGAATGTAAATTATATCATGAATATGTGTCACATGATTGTTTGGAGGGGGATGTGCTGAAAGAGACTACGATGGCTGATGAGAGGTGGTGGAAGGGGCCGACAATGGCTGCGTTAACTTCCATCGAACCGATACCATACTGGTTTGTACGTGCTCAAAAAACCAAAGCTCACTCTTTGACCTCAGAATGAATTACCCGCTAGGATAATAGGTGGGGAGGCTCCTCAAGAGTAAATGAGGGGATGGGGGCGAACTACCCATGCGCAGAAGCTCTCAGACCTGACCACGAGCAGGGAAATTCATGCCACATGCAATCTTGCAGGGAAAAAGGCAAGAGAGGGAGTGTGGTAGGGCGGACAGCGCGCGCGACAGGAATCGCAGAAGTAGAACTAGAGGAACTCCGAAAATATAGAGAGTCATTAACAGAGGAGAAGGGGAGTAACCTTCGTCCTTGACTTTCATTGAGCTAGAAGTAGGAGACTGAGTCTCAAAGCATCGTGGTCTAGCTCGGGGGTGGCTAGTGGTAAATCCGGTTGGAATCACTGAGCCTACGGTTGGGTGGAAACGAGCACCCCTCAAAGCATTCACATCATGTCCAAAATTTTCTGATAAGTGTTATGTCTTGCATTTGGAATTGAATGTCACGATCACATGCTCACTTTTATACGCTCATAAATAGTTTATGTAACGAAGTGTTTGCTTTGTGGAAATAATGGATACATGCTTATACTGATATGAATACAAATCGGTTAATGTATAGAATGTATAAGTTCAGGATACGAGTCTGTTCCCCTGAGGATTGACCCATCTAACTTGACTCGTGCTCTGCCCTGGTTTATCTTCCCAAAGGCACCCTTTTTCAAGAAAGTTCCCTCGCATTCTAGAGTCAGAGTTAGCCCCTTGAAAAGACTACCATTGTAGTAAATCTACGAGTTTACCTTGCCCCTATCGTGAAGTAAATGGGCTTCGGAGTTTCGGCTCCCGGGAAACCCATGTGTGAGACCCCTTGTCTTTGCACATCGCGAAATCCCGACTTGTGAAACCCCGAAATGAGCTTAGTGTATATATGGGCTTCGAAGTTTCGGCTCTTGGGAAACCTAGGTGCGAGACCCCTTGTCTTCGCACATCGCGAAATCCTGACTTGTGAAACCCCAAAATGAGCTTAGTGTATATATGGGCTTCGAAGTTTCGGCTCTTGGGAAACCTAGGTGCGAGACCCCTTGTCTGCGCACATCGTGAAATCCCGACTTGCGAAACCCCGAAATGAGCTTAGTGTATATATGGGCTTCGAAGTTTCAGCTCCCAGGAAACCTAGGTGCGAGACACCTTGTCTGCGCACATCGCGAAATCCCGACTTGTGAAACCCCGAAATGAGCTTAGTGTATATATGGGCTTCGAAATTTCATTTCCCGGGAAACCCAGGTGCGAGACCCCTTGTCTTCGCACATCGCTAAATCCCGACTTGCGAAACCCCAAATGAGCTTAGTGTATATATATGGGCTTTGGAGTTTCAGCGCCCGGAAAACTCAGGTGTGAGACCACTTGCCTACGCACATCGCAAAATCCCGGTACGCAAAACCCCAGTAGGTGAAATCCCGAAGCGACTTAGTATGAATAGGATTTTGGTTTTCGGGGTTTGAAGAGTCGAAGAACTCGACTCCGTTGCTTTTCGAACTCCCGGTTTCCGAAGTCCTGAAATGCGAAAGGCGCCTCTTGGCTTAGCCTAGGGTCATAACTGATGAACACATGGAGGTGAAACTTGCACTTGGTGCTTGAATTGTTTCTGATGGATTTTCAATGAAAGAACCAGTGGATTGGTTTAGTGAATGTCTCGATCAGAAGAACTAGCCTATGCTCGGACCTCATAGGAATTTCGCGAACCCTGTCCCTCGATAAAGAAGAAGGCGAAAAATCTATTATGTCGTAGTGGGTGTGTGACACTATACAATGTTGGTAAGAATATACAAGGCTTAATTATATGTGGTAAACATGTCAATCTATGATTTCCATGAAATGATATGATCAAAGTACCACATAAAGTAGTTTACTTGTACTTTTAGATATCACATATAAAAGGTGTAAATTAAATTATTTGAATTATTACTTTAAGAGGGAATGTGTTTTAATTAACATGTATGCACTATGTTTAAATAATACAACTTCATTATTGAGATATTGAGACGTGACATGTATAGTTAGTTAATGTGGGCGGTTTGATTTCCGGCTAAGCTTGATGACTTTAATGGCTCAAATTGAATTAGACCAAATATTTTTCTTCCAAATCTTTGTCAATACATATAATTTCAACAATATTCTTAAATATGCAAATCATATTCATCTCTAATGAAATTGTAGACAATTATAGTATCAATTTCATATATTTCAAATTTATAATTTTTTTAATAGAGAAATATTTTTTTTCTATTTATTTTATTTTATTTTATCTGTGATAGATGTTGTA
>JZKD02S1675286.1:267044-300036 GCA_000966675.3 Picea glauca
TGAATCAACTTTATTTTATTACTATCATTGTTTTTAATTCAGTTAACTTTATTTTTTTTTAAATATAACCTTATTTAAACAACATCTCCCTCACCCTCATACTACTATAAAACAACTCATTACTCTTAACATACTTTAATCATATGAAAACTATAAGCACTATAACCATGTCTGAAAACCAACCTTTAAACCCATTTTTAACACTATTTTCCCATTTGTCATTAAGATTTTTTCAATAAAAAAATCAATTTAATATTTCTTTTCAAAACAATTTTCAGAGTAGTCATAAAATAATTTCAGTATTGATCTGAATAACACATATAAACCATTGGTTTAATGCCAACGATTCCGAGAAAGTTAGTGACTTGAAGAGATTAATTCGCCTACCTATACAATATAATTTTTACGCGCATGAAGAGGAATCTATACTTATGGGTCGTCGAATGGAAGATTGAAAAGAAGTGTCATGTTGTCCTCGTGCTTGATCACGTGGTAACAGTGACAACAGCACTGTCTTATTATCAAAACCCCCGCCACTGCACAGCTGAAACGTTCCATAAAATTCCTGCCCCGCCACTACACAGCTGAAACGTCCCATAAAATTCCTGCACCACCACCACTACCTCCCACTTCAAAAATGGTATCATAACATGTGAGCGGAATCTGGTGAGGGGATAGTTTCTCTGGATATTTGACATGTATGCAGGGCAGATATTCATTTTTAAGAGAGTAATGGATGAAATCATATAGGTATATCAAGTCGGTGGAAAATGGGTGGGCATATCACTTACAGAGCATCTTCCTTTTTCCAGATGAGCACAAAAACATGAGAAAAGTAAAGCAAAAGAAGAGCAAGAAAGCACACTTGCTTTTTGGCTGCAAATCACAGGAAAAGAAGAGCAAGAAAGCACACTTGCTTTTTGGGTGCAATTATTATTATACCCTCCTATCCTGTGATAGGATACTACTTTACACCTCCACCTTTTCTTTTTTCCATTGATATTGATCTTCACCTCAGCTTTGAGGGCAGCCAGAGCCATGACCCTCTGCCTGCACGCCACTAGTCTTTCCTTGTGAAGCCCCACCTGCCGTGCTCGACAAAAATCCTTCACGCCTCCTATATATATATATATATATATATTCTCAGGGATATACATGCATCTTCCCTCGCTTTCTGTTTCCTGCTCATCTTATGAAATGACAACTATTATTCCATTTACATCAGTCGAGGTCGTAATTCAACGAAATGGTTGATGTTTTCCATCCCACTTCTACTATCGTTCTGATGGTGATAAAATGAAGGCTCAGTATTTCTTTTTATGGAATGGATTATCAAATAGTCGTCTTCTAATCGTCTTTCAAAACCACCATTGAAATTCGTCCTGTAATTAGCGTCGTTGGAGAATTTCTCGTGCGAGCAATATATCATGGTTGTAATAAATTGTTTTATTTTATCTCTCATTCTTCGAAAACATTATTTGACTTCAAAAACATTATTTGACTGATAAAGTCTAAAAAGATATACTCTTCTGAATTTGAATTTATGATTTTTTAATAAGAAATATACATTCTTAATCATTATATCTATATATTATTAATAATTGAATAAATCTCAAACAATAATTTGGTTGAAGCACCTTTTCATGTGAATGTATGACGTAAGTATGGATACCATGCACTTCGTTGTTTCAGAGATTATTACAGAGCACGCGTGACACCAGTAGTAAACACATGGAGTTATGATGATTTCGAATATAATGTAATGTGACGTTATGTCACGTGACTCTTTTGACCGTTTGTGGACATGCAATACACAGGAATACTCGCAGCAACCATAAATCCCTATGAGATATGAAGATAAGCTTTAAGGATGGTAGTTCACATTCCTCATACTTTTATAGAACCATTCCCTCCCTTAGGTCTTAAGGCTTTTATGGGATTCTTGATCCCCAAGGTGTACTTGGAATCAAATCGGGTATTGCGTTTTATATAGAAGCAAATAGGAAAAGGAACTTGATTGGATTCAGAACTAGAATAAGTGGACAGAGGTATCTATCAGAAATTTGATCCTGGGACTCGAACCTGGAGCTCGTCGGATGGAGTGGATTATTTGGTCACCGGGAATGGTGGGAGCCATACTAAATTGAAAAAGAATATTATCAGAATGCTCTCCTTTTGGAGACGGACTCTTGGAGAGGGACTCCTGAGAACGAATCCAGTGGAGATGGGGCTGTAGCTCAGAGGATTAGAACACGTGACTACGAACCCACGGTGTGTGTGGCCGGATACGATATTGAGATATTCCCGGATACAATATTGAGATATTTTCCAGGAAGAAGACCAGTTCATATAATCCTTTCTGTTTTGGGATCTTTTACTAGTGAACCCTGGTAAAGTTTTCAAAAGACGTATTATTTCTATTTTTAAACGAGGTCACCTTGGAATCAAATCGGGTATTGTTTTTTATATCTCCTTTTATGTTGACCTATCATAGCCATTTCCTTATTATGACTCCTCCCAAACAATGTCGATTATGAATCTTATAATCTAAGTGAAATCAACTTTTCAAAGGGTATTATTTTCATTCAATATATGCTAATTCGTGGTGTCCTCATACAACGAACTCCCACTCCTAATAATGGATGTATGGCACCCTTTACCATATCAAAGCATAGATGGTCTTTCATAATGAATATGTGTAGTGTACAATAAAATCATATAAAATTATCAAAGCATAGATGGTCTTCCATAAAGGTTGGTTTGAATATGTGCAGAGTACAACAATAAAACATATAAAATTAAAAAATATGAATTAACATATTGAGTAAAACATATAAAATTAAAAAATATGAATGAACATATTGAGAGTAATAGGTTATAGGCTTTTTATGTTCTATACATAGTATGTATAATTTGTGTAAATTTATATTAATAAAAAAAATTAATTTCATATTTATAGAGATATACAAAGAATTTATCTTTCCATTAAGAATAGTTATAAAGTTTCATTGTGTATGAGCAATTTTTTACTTAACCATAAGCATTTAGGGTAGATTCGATTCCATCCTCATGCTAGGATATGAGGTCATTAGGGTAAAGAAAGAAAGCTATGGGCTCCTCATACATTGTATCCAATCCATTTCTCTCATGCTTAGTCATTTTATTCATTAGAGAGGACTCCAAGCATCTCATTGAGCCGTCCAACAATCATGACACTCTTTTCCACTTCACTAAACAACACAAGGAAGATCTTCCCCTTGTTTTCTCAATAGTCTTGAGGGATATTCTTTTGTTTTAGTGTTCTTCAAAGTGTAAGTAGAAAGAGAATAATCTACATAATGCCTTCTTGGAATAGCTTGGAAAAATAAAACTCAGCTCTCAAATAACCAATGAGCAACAATAATCAGTGGGAGAAATATTCCTAACTTGCTCAACCTCTATGCTCATCTACAAAATTTGTATCTCTTCCCCAAGGTTTGTAAATTCCCCTTTTCACAATATTGATTTGCTCATATTCAAATTTCTAGTTAATTAGCAGTAATGTAGAGTTCAACATGATAGTGAAGTGAGTGCATCCCCATGAGATGGTGAGAATGGAAGGAATAATGGTTGAATTTTCTTTTGGTAGATAATGAAATACTCTTAGATTGTTCCCATGATGATTATACATATCACATGCCCCAATAACTACATGAGGTAGACTTCCTCACTAACCTTATGTAATGCTCCACATTTTGGCTTTTAAAACAACTAAATGACATCATGACCTATATTGTTATTCCTTTTCTTATTATTTGTTAAACTTAGCTAGGCCGATAGAACTATATTATGATGACTTGTGAACCTACCTATATGTGAAAATTAGTATGTGATTTTTACTATTTATATTATTAATGATGATGGTTTGAAGATTTTCTTAACATAAAATGTAAAAGAAAATTTTGATATGTAGATAATAGTTCAATTTATATTGTGAATGGATTGTTTGTGCAAAGCACATGGTAAATAAACATACTTGATTACTTTAAATACCAATATATAACAGTTTTAATGACATGAAAATAGTTATATAGTTATGCATGATGGTGTGTTTTAGTAAGCTAGCCTGCAAGTTAATGGGATAAGAGATAACTAGATAATTATGGTACTGAAATAACACCGATGTTGTTGACATCATAATAGTGATGGTGTGATATGAAGTGTTATTTAATGATTTAATTGTTGGTTCAAAACATTTTTATGATATGTGAGCAACTGACAATAAAAACAACAACACAATATGGTAAATGATAGGGTTTTGTCCCTAGTTTTATCAAGAGGGGTGCATGTTTTTCCCACCATTTGTGTTTGAAACACAAAGTCATGGGAGGATTGTGTTAAGCCATGCTCCCTTAGATGTGCGATGGAAAATACTAGTTACTTGGTGGTGAAGTTTGGTTGATATAGTCAATGCTTCCACTTATGTGTTATATCTAGAGTTAGGTCAATATATTCAACACTTCAATATATTTCCATAGAGGAAAGGATAACAGGTGGAATATAGAAGTAGGTTAGGGAGAAATGATGATTCAAAGTTAGTTGAAAATGTTTCTTGGGAATTAGATATGCCACTCTTATTTCCTTAAATGGTTCCTACCATGTTTAGAATTCTGGTCTAATTCATTTATGATAATCTTGGTGTGATGATCAATGAGTATTAAATTATTGTGACTTATTTAGTAAAGATTAGTAAATGATGTGTTTACTTGATTTATTATCATGCATTATTGATTGTGAACATACATGAACTATTCATTATAGGCAATGATTCTTTATCATTAGTACATGTACAAGATATGTGTACACTAAAAATGCATACATACATACCCTGCATGCATACACTATTATATTTTGAGAACAAAAATTAGTGATTAAATTATATTAATAATAAATTGATACATGATGGGTGGAATTAGAAATTATACTATAGATAATTTATAAAATATCATTCAAAAGATAGAGTTCCATTCATTATAGGTTGGGTTGCATGAAGCATGCAATATAAAATAATCTATTTATTGACACCTAGCTATGAGTTGAAAGTCAACATAATTAAATTTTAGTAGGTACATGTAGAACTTCACTAAATGATGAATTATTTTATTAATTATTTTGACCTTCCTAGGAAACATATTAAACCTACCCTTCTCTCAAGGAGATGTGATGTAAAAGTGGGGAGATTCGAAAGGTGGTGAGAGAAATGGATAAGAGGGAGAAGGACAAGGAAGGGGTTAAGCATTTTGGGGTGGAAAAATGACTAGAAAAATTGTCACGAGATTGAGATTGAATTATTTTTAGGTTTTAGACTTAAGATAAGATTGATTGTTGAGTTTATTCTATAGGATATTGGTGGACTAGTTGTTGTTCTTAGAGCATGGTCATAGAGGGATAGGAAACCCATAGGTTTCCTAGAGCTAGGCAACTGGATAATATGCTAGTTTGGTTGGGAGGATTAAATCCAATTTGGGAAACATTAGAGAAGAATTTGGCTTGTATAAATCAAAGAGATTTATAGGTATTTTTATTTTACCTCTTGTTAACCATGGATTTCAAGATTTAGTATCTTCTCACATATATATTCAAATTTATTTTTATAAGATTAGTTATTGTAGGACTAATTGTTGTTTGGTGTTACACCTTCTACATGCATTTGATAATTATATTTCTAATTCAAATGAGGTTTATGGATTCATTTAAGTCACATGATATAAAATATGAGATCCTAGGTTGACAATTGGAAATAAAATATTTATTTGTAATAATCCCTCTTTCTTTTTCCCCTCTAGTGGAATCATATCCCCTCTCGTGCTCTTTGCAATCATCTTGGAAAACTATATATTATATTCCAACATATTTATTTACATGTCTTGAGTTCACCATTTAAATCCTACCACATGATTGATAGAATTATATTAACAACATTTACATGCCCGAGCATTCACTAGTTGGGCTTTGTCATTGAGTGTCGCATTAGGAATTCATACAACATATTTACATCACAATTCACACATGGGGTCATTCATTTAAGATCATATCGATTAACCCCCTTCATTATAACCACACATTTACAATTTATACATGAATTGATCAATACATTCAAAGAGTCAAAGATAGGGTAGTACATCCCCACCCCCACCTTGGAATAACACCCACCTCAATGCAACACAAGATCATGACAAAAATGGGTATGTTTCCTCAATCGCATTCTCTAGTTCCCACGTAGCCTCATTTGGACTGAATTTCTTCCATTGCATTTTTTACATGTCTAATGGGTCAATTCTAGAGCAATGTTATTTTGTTGTCGAGAATGCATAGTGGCTCTATTTGGAACTCTCCCCCTTGTTCCACTTGGATCACAACCCCATCAATCACATCGTTATGACCATATACCTATTTCTTAGGCAAACAAACATGGAAAACATTGTGATCTCTAATGTTAGTAGGTAATAAAAGTCTATATATGAAATTATCCCTAAACTGCCAAGGACTTAAAATGGCCCACAATATCTAGGTGCTAAATTAGCAAAAAATTCAAGCTTCAAGGAAATATTCCTTTGCTTTATTTTGAGGAAAACAAAATCCCCAACATTGAATTCTCTATTCACTTTGTTATTATTTACATAAAAAAAATTATTGTCATGCATTGCCTTCAAATTTTACATAATTCTATCAAATTTCCTATTCCACCTCCATCATTTTTGGCTCAAGCACAATATTTTATTCACTATTTATCCCACCTCACCAAAGTATTGAATATTTTGATATATAAATCCTCAAATGGACTCATTCTCAATCATGATTCTCATTGTTATATCCAAAATCCACCAAGTGCAATTAATATTCCTAGTTTCATAGTGCATCCATCGCATACATGCGAAGAATGTATTTAATCACTTGATTCACTCTTTTAGCATACCCATTTGTTTGTGAATGGAAATAAGTACCAAAATTTAGTTTGGTGTCAAAGTCTTCAGAAAGACTCTTCGAAAAATTAAAATTAAACTTTGTATCCATATTGGAAACAATTGCATTGGGTACCCATGTAATTTCAAAATCTCTCATGAATATTTTTGTAATGTCAATAATGTTATGAGTATATTTAATAGGATTAAATTGAGTTTCTTTAGTTAATTTATCCACTACAGCTATGATAGAATAATTTTTCTTTATTGTTCAGGTCACTCTCATAAAAAAAATCCATTGTTGTTACACCCCATTTCCATTGCAGAAGTGGCAAAGGTTGCAACAAACTTGTCAGGTTTTATTACTCATCCTTTACTTGATGAAATTACATACATTTAACAATGTTTTTAGTAATATATTTCTTTATCCCAGGCCAAAAGTATTTCGTATTTGATGTAGAAATCATTTTTTGGTAGCCTATATGGTCAAAATAAGGATCTTACGAATTTCATCCATGATAATTCTTATCAACTTTTAAGAGTTGGGAACAAATATTCTATTTTTGTAAATAATAAGTCCATTATCTTTCAATTGTTATCCTTTATGACTCTTCTCTAATTTCTCTTACTGCATTAATATGGACATAGTTAGCCAATAATTCTTTCCTTTAAATTTGATTTGCATATGCCAAACTTGATAAATGCATCATTCTACTAAGTGCATTGACAACTTTATTCTCATTTCATTTTATGTGCTTGATCTCAAAATCAAACTCGTAGGGAAATTTCATCCATCTTTCTTTCTTGGAATTCATGTTTGATTGGTTAAATAAATACTTCAATTTTTTATGATCCATTATGAGTTCAAATATCTTTCCCATTAAGTATTGAGTCCACATTTTAAAAGAATGTACTATTGCATCAAATTCCAAGTCAAGATTAACATATTTTTTTTCATGTTCCATCAAAATTAATACTCATAGCACACTATATAATTATATTGAATGAGAAATCCACCATTTCCTTTAATGCAAACATTAGTTCACTTAATAAAATATTTGCATGGATTCATAATTTTTATAATTGGGGCACTAGTGAGGATATTTTTCAATAGATGAGTGAGAATATTTTTCAATAGATGGAAGCTTTCCTCACATTCTTGGGACCATTCAAACTTCTACTCTTTTCTTTGGCAAAGTAATGATTGGGTAAGTGTAACACCACAAACCATTCAAACTTCTACCCTTTTCTTTGGCAAAGTAATGATTGGGTAAGTGTAACACCACATTTTTTATCCCTAGAATGTATTGTAATGTAAAAATGTGAATTAGGTTGTAAGCCAAATAGTATGGCCAAGGGCCAAGGAATGTAAATGATGGAAATTAAAGTTATTATTAAAAATACATCATGGGTTGCAAGACTAGGGGGGAAGGGGGAAAAAGGGCCAAAGCTATGAATATTATAATATTTTTATTATAACCTAAAGTCCTTACCTTATCTTATGAAAAAGGAATACTAAATGTTGAATGCATACAAGAGTAGTTGGGGAGGATTTCCTTGAGTACTGGGTGGAAAGTTAGATACACACATATTGATTCCTTGTTTTTGAGATATTCCCATCATTCTACCTCATTCTATCCATCATTCTACATTCATTCTTCCTAGTACAAATTGTAAGAGAAAGGGAGATAAGTTGTTAATGGGGATGAATTTTGTTTCTATTGTGACAATTGATACTGAACATCCATGTAGATCCAAACATTGATATTTTCTTCGCCAGTTTGTGTTGGGGCCCATGAAAGAGATTTGAAATGTTGAGGGACTACATTGCAAAGAAGGTGGTCCACTTCTATGGGTTGTGTAGATTGAAGGGGGAAAGAGAGATGGTGATTGGGATGGATGCATAAGTGAATAGGATGAGAAATTAGAGGGAAGTGGGTTGAGAGAGTGTATCTTTTCCTTGTAGAATCATAGCCACACCACAGGTTTGGGTTGGTGTAGAAAGACCTATTGCAATAGTTCCTACAGCTGGGAGGAACATGCCACATTAATAGCTAGTTGGTGTATTTCATTATTAAAGATAAGTGTTACATTATTTGTGTTTCTATGTTTTTAATTATGAATGAAAATGGGTTGAATTTTTTTATTATTAAAGTATAATTCAACATCTTATATTTTTGTATGTTTACATGAATTGCATGAATCTGCAAGTTATTTTTTGTATATAATTTCATTATATGGTACAACTAGATAATTATATGGTTTCAAAGTTTAATGGTAAGGGAAATTAGATCCATATGGATGTCAGTGGTCTCCCACCTATTCCAACTGGCTCATTTTGGCAGTTTTCTAGTTCGACAATGTTTTCCTAGTTTTCAGGTCCCTGACTTCTAGGGTCATTTTGAGGCCCTAAATAGCGTTTTTAGGGATCACCACAAGAAACATGGGTATTCCTTGGATAGACCTTTCCAACAGGATATCGTGTGCCTAAAACAAATATCATATGCAAAATTTAGGACCCCAGGAAGTTGATGTACTAACTTACCCAAACGAGGTCCACATGACTTTTGGCGATTCATCTAGGATGTCTAGGGTTTTTGACATTCCTGTTTATTGTAAAAAGGACTTGAGAGCCGCATTTTAATCATCTTCTGTCTAATGAGCGCAACTGTCACATCTCTTCTTAGAGATAAGCCGCCACCATTCTAGCAAGCTTGTTTCAACTGCATTTTACAGTTTTAGCTTATTTCCTTACTGAATAGAAACCAATTTGACTATATATATGTTATTTTGTGTTAAGAATATTTTGATAATAATATGTATTCATTTCATTCTGCTCATAAAATATGGATAAGTGGTATCATATAAGTCTTCTCCTTGTCGTTCTTAATGCATGTTCCCAACGAGGTCAGGGTACAAAGAATTGGGTCTCGAGCTTGTTTCTCTTGAGGACAAAAGATCTCACACGCCCAAGAAACCTCTCATGGAAGGAGAAAATAAAGACGATGGGACAAGAGATACCTTCAAAATTTTTATCGAGGAATCCCTCACACAACAGAGGAACGAGATGATGGATAGTTTTGCGCAAATCCTTCGGCGGCTACCAACAGGCGACACATCTTCCTCAAACGGAGGTGCCACCCCCTTCAAGGTACAAATCAACTTTGATATTCCTATATTTGAAGGTCATATAGATGCAGATGTTGTAGACAAATGGTTGAATCTGCTAGAAGGGTATTTCTCTATCCATAACTTCTCGAATAGAGAAAATATTACTTTTGCGCTCCTCAAATTTGTTCCCCATGTCAAAGATTGGTGGAAAACTTTCTGTGAGCAGAAGGAAACATAGGAACCCTCATTATTTATAGTCGTGGTCACGTGGGAGTCCTTCAGAGATGGTATTAAGGAAAAATACTACCCTATTGTAAGTTATGATGACCTGTATACAAAATGGACCACACTGTGGCAGGAAAGAGACCAAGCAGTGCCCGAGTTCACAAATATATTCCATACCTTGCACACCAAGCTGGGTATCAAAGACTCTGAGTGAAATTTGGTGCTCAACTATCGCGGTGGTATGCATAGATACATCCAGGCTGAAATTGAGTTTCTAGACATCTCACCCGTGGGAACGGCCTACCGATATACCATCAAAATCGAGCAAAATATCAAACAAAAGTGCGGAAAGTTGGGCCTAGGAACCCCTCACAGAAAAAGCCAGGAAAGGGTGGCCCCAACCCGTAGAACAAACGTCAGAGAAAAGACGGACCGCCTCAGGACAACCAGTCCAGACCGCAAGCAAAGAAGGACATCGAAAAGACAAAGAAAGCTATTGGGAAGTGGTGCGACTTCCATAAGAGAACCTGGAATAATATTGTTGATTTCCGCTCAAAGAAGTCGCTGGTGGTCGAGGTGAAAGCGTTTGAATCAGATGTGGGTTCTGACTCTGAGTCAAAACTAGAAAGGGGGAGATAGATCATTGATGCAGAACCTAGTGCTATCGTTGCTACCACCAAGCTCCAGCCCAGTGAACCAGATGAGCTAGAAGAGGATGAGCACCTTTTTCATTCATAGATGTGGGTGAAGGGTACCCCACTACACTTCATCATTGATAACGATAGCCAGAATAACCTCATCTCAGCAGAGGTTGTCAAGCGACTCGCCCTGCTAACAATGCCGCACCTGCAACTCTACACCATCAGATGGATCCACCAAGGAAGCAACATCCGCGTCAGCCAACGATGTATCATTTCATATGGCATCAAGCCCTTCAAAGACGAGGTATTGTGTAATGTTTCCCCTCTCGAAGTTTGTACTGTTATTTTGAGCCAACCATATTTCTAGAAACACCATGTTGTATATGAGTCTAGGACTCGTAGTGTTATTATTACTTTGAAAAATAAATTTGACAGGATACCGGAGGCAGTCCCACCTAGTGTTATTTCCATGATCTCTGCCAAGCAATGAAAGAAGGTCATCTCTCGGACAGTGAAGTTAGTCTTCTTTGTGATTTTCTCTCAGGATGAGCAAAATATCGCAGCCACATCCAGGGTCTTTGTGGTTGACCTCTCCACACAACATAACATAATCAACTGGATAAGGTCGTGGAAGCATAATCGGATATCTTCTCCTCACCTACCAGGGTACCTCTACATTGTCAGGTCAAGCACCCCATCGATCTAACCCCCGATGCACCTCTACCTAATGGGCTAGTCTACCTCCGCTCTCTATTAGAGAATGAAGAGATGAAGTAGAAAATCCAAGAACTGCTCCACAAGGGGCCCATCCATCCCATCTCATCACCTTGTGGGAACCCAATCATGCTGGTACAAAAGAAATATGGAACCTGACAACTCTGCATTGATTATCGAGCCTTGAATAAAATCACAGTCAGAAACTGGTACTCGATTCCTCGAATCGACGACCTCCTTGATCAACTCACGAGGGGAAAATACTTCAGTAAGATTAATCTGAAGTCTGGCTACCACCAGGTCCTGATAAAACAAAAATATGTATGGAAGACCACATTCAAGTCAAAGGAAGGTCTTTTCGAATGGTTGGTCATGCTATTTGGCTTGAAAAATGCTCCATCCACTTTCATGAGGATGATGGACGATATCCTACGACCATTCACCAATACTTTTGTAGTGGTGTATCTGGATGACATTCTCACTTACAACAATACTTGGGTAGAACACTTGCATCATATTCAGTAGGTTATGCACACCCTGCGATAGCACAATCTATACACCAACTTGGAAAAATTCTCCTTCGGCTTGGACAAGGTCCATTACCTAGGCTACATTGTTGATCAGCATGGTGTACATGTGGATCCAGCCAAGATCCAATTGATCCATGTCTGGCCAGCCCCAACCACACTAACTGAGATTTCGAGCTTCTTAGGCCTTACCAATTTCTACTGCGAGTTTGTGTTGGAATTCTCCCATATTGCATGGGCCCTAATACAAGTAAATAGGGGTGGTGGTAAGGATAAATTTGTGTGGGGCCGGTCCCAACAACAAGAGCTCGATGATTTGAAGCAACACTTATGCTCAACCCCAGTTCTTTCACTACCGGACCTGTAACATCCCTCTGAGATTGAGACAAATGCTTCAGACTATGTTGTGTTCACCATTCTCACTCAGCACGGCTACCCCGTGGCCTATCATAGTGAGACACTATCAGATGTTGTCCGTAAGTACCCTACTTACGACAAAGAAATCTACTCCATTATGCAAGTCTGTCGCCAATGGAGAAATTATATTCTTGGGAAGGAGACAATCATCCACACTAATCATAAGCCATTGCAGTTCATGCAGACACAAGGAAAAATGTAGAATGACCACCATCAGAAGTGGTCCACATAATTGCAACAATTCCACCTCAATATCAAGTATAAAACAAGAATCACCAATCGCGTTGTTGATTGCCTCAACAGACCGCCAGTCACGACACTCACCACGGTGCTAGACTCTTGTGACCATGACACGTTTGGATGGCCCCAACTCTATGAGACAAACTCGGGCTTCGCCACCACCTACCAAATGTTGGGTGCAAACACAGTTGTCGCTAATTTCCTTCTTCAGGATGGGTTGTTTGTTCGTTTGGGCCATATCTACGTTCCATCAAGAAAATGAGAGAAGATGATCTGGGAAGCCCACTTCAGTCGAGTGGAAGGTCACTTTGGTGTCAAAAAGACAGTGGAAATGCTACAAAATCATTTATACTGGTCGAAACTTTGATAGGAAGTCAACAATTATATCAGGTCTTGCACTACCTATGCTATTTCCAAACCGACCACTAAGAAACAAGGCCTATACACCCCTTTTCCTACTCCTGACAGGCCATGGGAATCCATCTCCATGGACTACATGTCGGGCCTCTCATCCACAAAGCAGGGAAATGACCTTATTTTTGTGGTTGTTGATCACTTTTCTAAGATAGTGATTCTGGTCACCTACAAGAAGAGAATCATAACAGAGGCCACTTACAAGCTCTTCTTTGAATGAGTCTGGGTACATTTTGGAATCCCACAAACCACTGTATTATATCAGGACAATCAATTTCTCAACACATTTTGGTCAAGCCTCTGGTCACTGCTAGACACCAAGCTCAACAAATCCACGACCTTCCACCCCCAGACAAATGGCCAAACCGAGGTCATAAATCGAATGGTCTTGCATATCCTGCGCATGTATAATTCCAAACACCATCGCACATGCAATGAGATCCTTACCTATTTCCATCATAGCTACAACCAAGCCCTGCATAACTCAACTAGACACAACCCCTTTTAGGTGGGGTTGGGTTTGCAACCATTGGGTCCCATAGATGTTGCACTACCCCTTGTGTTCACCTCGCCCGACTCATCTCCTGATCCAAATGAAGCTTACAAAGCCAACCAGTTCATTAAGAGGATCCAACACATCATCCAACAGGTTCAGGATATCCTACAGAAGTCCAATGACAAGTACAAGCAATGCCATGATCAACATCCGGTGCCACATAAGTTTTAGGTGGGCAAAAAAGTTTGGTTGCATTTGCAGAAAGAATGCCTTACCAGACCCCATCAGAAGCTTCGCCCAATCTGTTATGTGTCGTACACCATCACCAAGGTTGTGGGTGATAATTCTTTTGAGCTCAACATTCCTCCTTTCCCTGGCCTATACCGAGTGTTCAACGTGTATCTCTTTCGACCTTATTTCCCACCATTATTGGACACCTCAGAGATAGAAAAATAAATGACACCGAAAGAGCTCAACCCCTACTGCATACAACATGCATCTAGTGATCATATTGTGGACAAACATGTCAAGGGAACTCACCAGCAAAGGATCCAACTTTATCGAGTTGTCAAAGTAGGGCAGCTCCTGCACCAAGGAAGGTGGCTCACCTCCGACCAAATTCAACATAAATTGCCTCATCTAATGGGGGAACTCAACGAAATGGATACCATTTATTCCTAAGGGGGGGGGATTGAACCATATGGATGTCAGTGGAATTCCACCTATTCCAACTGGCTCATTTTGGCAGTTTTCCAATTCGACAGGTTTTTTGTAGTTTTTGGGTCCCTGACTTCCGGGGCCATTTTTTCGCCCTAAAAAATGTTTTTAGGGCTTGCCACAATCAACATGTGTAGGAATCCCCATAGGAAAAATGTGTATTCCTCGGATATACCTTCCCAACAGGCTATCGTGCCCCTAAAACAGAGATCGTATGCAAAAGTTACGACCCCGGGAAGTTGATGTACTAACTTACCCAAACGGGGCCCACTTGACTTTTGGTGCTTTATCTCCTAGGGTTAGGTTTTTGGATGTCTAGGGTTTTTGGAATTCCTGTTTATTGTAAAAATTCCTTGAGAACCTCATTGTAATCATCTTTTGGCGAATGAGCAGAACCGTCACATCTCTTCTCAGATATAAGCCTCCAACATTCTAAGAAGCTTGTCTCCACTGCATTTTACAGTTTCATCTTATTTCCTTATGGAATAGAAACTAGTTTTACTGTATATATGTTATTCTATGTTAAGCATTTTTTGATAATATTTTGTATTCATTTTATTCTTCTCATAAAATCCGGATCAAAATTTGTGGAAATTGGAGAAATTTCTGAGGTATCAAAGCTCCCCCCTAGAAGTGGACTATATTCATTGAATTTTTATCATTTCAAGGCTCTCATTTTATAAAAATTGGTATCAAGAGCATTGATCCTAGGTTTTTTCTACTTCAAGCGACTCATCTTGGAATTTCCACTATAACTTGGTTTTTGGGACTCTTTAGACATCGAAATTGGAGGTTACTTAGGAGACATCTCACTATAATTCTTGTAAAAATTTTAGGTTTTGGTTAGTTAAACTTTCATAGATATAGCCTATGGAAGATAGGGTTTTTAACTCATCCTGAAATCCACTTTAATCGAGTCATATTGGAATTTTCAATATAATTTTTTTATGGGAAATTTTTTATAGTAAAATTTTCTAGATATTGAGTAGAAAGGTAATAGTACATGTGGTCAAAATTTTAGGTTTTGGTTTGATATACTTTTTGAGATATAGTCCATGGAAGACAATTTTTATGACTAATCCTGAAATCGGTTATCTTGGAATTTTTGTTTTAACGCTTTTTCAGTGAAGTTTCAAACTCTGAAATTTTCAGAATATTGAGCTATCATAGAAAAATAAACGTGCAAATTTTTTCATATTTTGACTCATTATATTTTGTGATATATTTATTTTGAACGTCAAGATTTTTGCATAAGTTATTTTCTAACAATTTAAGACCTTTTTATGTGGTTATCAATCTCATCTTTAAATTTATTTTTACAAACGTGTTCTAGTGTATTTAAATAGCACATGATCTATCATTAAGCGAGTAAAATTGTCATTAGAGAAGAATACACACAGGAAATACACATGGTTGGAAACCCCTATTACCCATGTTGGTACCCCTTTGAGTAGTATCACATTAGACAATACTTGTAGATGGAATCCCACTTTCATGTACCTTTGGGTTTATAGGAAGTCCCCTAGGTATACCTGAAACTAGCCTTAGATAAGTTATTCAACCATCTTGTTGCTATAGTACATCGAGAACATCACTCGGAAACACCACTCTCTAGTACCTAGGTAGTCGGCTAGTATGGCTAAGGGAACAATTGAGATTCCTTAATTAATTCCCTAATATATTAGACTAAGTATTATTGTTGGACCCCACATGTATATCAAAGAGCTATAACCCCTAACAAACCCTTGTTCTAAGGGCCCAATAAATTGTTTCCATAGCTCCAAAGAAAGATCTAAAATTTAATTCACCAATTAAACCCTGTATAAATATCCTCCATGACTCATGAAGAAAATGGGAAGATACAAAACCATATATACAAATTGAGCATCCAAATGAACAAATTGAATGATAAGTCAATGAAAAGGTTGATTTGATAAATTCTCAAACAAAAATGGGAAGAAAGATGGATGGAAATAAGGAATTGATGGAAAGAAAGCTCGAGGAAAATAAGGAACCAATGGGAAGAAATATGGAACATTTGGAACATAAGATTATAGAATCCTTAAATGGGAGGATCCCTAAAATTTTAAGATGTCTGAAGGGAATCATGAAAATAAGGGTAGTATTTAGGTTGAACAAATTTCCAATAATATGAATTTTTCAGGGGGGATTTAACTACAATAGTGGAGTTACTTATGGATGGTTCCCAAAAGGAGTGAACCTTGCCAATTTTGAATTAAATAAGTTTGTTGGAATAGAGGTATTTACCTGGGTGAACCAAATAGAGAAATATTTTTATCTGCATAATATTATGGATGATAAACAAAGGATTCACATAAAAACCTTTAATTATGAGATAAACCCATATCAATTGTATCAACGGGTAGTTAACAAGAAGCCCCATTCTTATCATTATACCTAGGGTTTATTTACCAGAGATTTAGAATCAAAATATGGGAAAGTTTGGGAGCAATACAACTTTAGTCAATTGAGAAGAATCAAGCACTTAGGTGATATTGAAGATTATAATTCAAAATTTCAGGTATTGGCCACAMRGGTGTATAACATAAGTGATGAASRTTTGTTGGAAKCTTACATGGGTGGATTAAAAGAAGACATTAAACATGAGATATTCCTAAAACATCCTGAAAATATTATGGAAGCTAYRCAAAAAAAAATTCATATTCAAGCCAAGCATAAGGCTACACATAAGTCTACCATTTGGAGCRTATGCAAGAAGGATACTTTATTTTGGGATTCATAAGAYAACCTTATCTCAACCTACATGAATATCMTAGAAGGGAATGGAGGAAAGAAGWKAAAARGGACTATGCTTTGGTTGTAACAAAAAATGGTCAAAAGGGAAGAAATKTCAAGAAACAAAATTGTTCACCTTGGAAAATAATGATGAAGAGGAAGTTGAAGCATCTACAAAAGAAATGAGGAAGAACTTGTCAACTTAAAAGAGCAGGAAATAGAGGCCAAAATTCTACACAACATTGATTCAAACAAGTGTGAAATATATGTTCATGCATTGGTAGGGTTGTTAGGACCTCAAACCCTAAATATTGTAGGTTACATTAAGAAGAAAGAAGTTACATTGCTCATTGACTCGGGTAGTACACATAAGTTCATTGATAAAATATTATGATAGTTCCTCAATTGTTTTGTATATCCAGTGACAAAGTTTTAAGTTTTGGTTGGTAATGGAGGGAGTATTGATTGCACGTGGGAAATGGCACAATATTAAACTAGGTATGGGAGAATATAATTTTGAAATCCCAATGTATGTCATTCCCATTGGAGGTGTAGATGTTTTTCTAGGTATTTAATGGTTGAGAACATTAGGTACACTTGCTACAAACTATAATGAATTATTCATGAGATTTGAATTGGAAGGAATTCAATATGAACTCAAAGGGTGAAAATATGGACCTTCTCAGGTCATAAGGTCTCATAGATTGTAAAATTTAACATGCCCCATTACCAACATACTTGAATATCAGTTTCGATACCATAATGTAGCATCCCTATCCCCTAGTTGGTCCATTCCACACAAAATGTTTCCTCTCTGATACCATTTAATTCATAAATATGCTCTATGTATATGAAAAAACATGAATTCCTAACAACATACAATTCATGCATACATATGTATAATAAAGTATACAGATTGAATAAACATACACATGGTAAATGGCATAAAAACACATATATATACAACTTACATTTTTTTGTGTATCACCAACTAGATCCAGACCTCATAAATTCATCCAAGCCGTAGACTTTGTTGTTCCTAAAATCTCAATAGTAGGTCACCGCCGATTTGGGGACAAAACTCCATCAGGGAAAACGATTCCTAAGCCAGAATAAGGTCTAAAAGACAGCATAATTAATCTTAGGAAAATGTGCCAACTCCAACAACCATTCCCAACTCACGGTCTCTCATTCCCCACATCCCATCCCACCCTAGGAAGTGTACCCCTTCTCTTCTCAACATTCCTTTGACTGTCCCACTTCCCTTCTAGGGCTTCAAAAAGCAGGATGGACATGAATTCTCAAATCTCTATAACACCTATAACACAAGTATTCTCTAATAATTCCAACACCTACAAGCCTAGCACATAGGTAAAACCATTCCAATTAATTATCTCACCAAGAGAGAATGCTCATAGGCCTGACAACATGCTTCTTCATCCAAAACTACCAAGGAATTTACTGGGTATAATTAGCTTCAAAGATCTTCGAGAATAGGTACGACTAATTGATGGAATGAGTGAATGAATGGAAAGAATAACGAGAATGATTGTAAATTACACTAAGTTCCCACATTATGTATGCATGTTCCCAACTTTACAATTTTCATTCCAGGAACTACATTGACTCCACTTGGTGATATATTCCCAATATTTAGGATCTTAGGATAAAATTACATCACATGATTTAGAATTTAGGAATAATATTATATTATTCCCTTGGCTTAATCCCCCTTGACTTATCCCCTGTTCCTATACTCTTATTCCCCTTTCCCTCTCTTGGATTTCTATCCCTCCATAATATTTTTGTGTGATTGGTCTTCAACAATGATGTATTTTATTAATAAATCCAAATGTGATTACATATTACATTTTCTAGTCTCATTGGCCTTTCGACACATAGGCTCCCTGACCTAAATCACCTAGGCACTCTAGCCTCAAAACATATATACAAAGGCAATGTGGGCTAAAAAACGTTGGATCACCGGTCTATAAAGAATTTGTACATTTACAATTAGGGTTTAACTTGGGGGTATTACAGAAAATATCCTAAAAAAGGGTAGAAAGGGATTTGCAGTTAACCTTTATTCTATGGAAGTTGAGCATGAATATAAAAATATACCAGAAGAAATTAAGATGCACAATGGAAAATCGCTATTGGGTCTACCAAGAAATTCATAAAGGTCTACCTCCATCTATATATCATGAACATCAAATCACACTAATACTAGGAAGTGCACCTCCTAATAAAATGCCTTATAGATATCCTCATCGAAAAATATGAGAGATTGAGAAAATAGTACAAGATATGCTGGATATGGGTATTATTCAATCAAGTACGAGTTTATTTTTAGCTCCAATAGTGATGGTGAGAAGAAAATATAGCTCTTGGAGGATGTGTCCTCATTATAGAGATCTAAAAAAAAACACCATAAAGGGTAAATTTCCAATTCCAAAAATTGATGAGATATTAGATGAGCTTCATGGAGTGGATTATTTTACAAAGCTATATCTTAAATCAAGATACCACAATAGGATTCCTAAGAATGGTTCCAACTCCAGTAAAAATCAATCGTGGCTCAAGCAAGGTTGGCATAAATATGACACATCTTGGCTAAATCATTGGGGAATAAGGAAGAGATCACTTTCCAAAATAATGCTCATTTTTAAAATATTATTACATCTACATTTAAGGAGAAATTGTGGTGTGATAAAGATTTAAAGCATACAATAAAATTAATATATTATAAGGAGACAATCCACCCTAATCTAGAAGTTCAAAATTATCTCTTTGTTTTGACTAGCACAAAGAATAAAATCAGTATTGCTAAACGAAGAACAAACTTTCATGAGATCCATAGTGAAACATGGAATTGGACAATTCCTAAAATGTCATGGGTCAAAACAATTTTTCATCTTTGTGACACTATGAGGGTTGAATATGAAATTTTTTTCTCTAAAGATGCTTTGTATACACCCACATTAAATCACAATTTCAAAATATTTGTTACAATACCAACCTTAGCTACTTTTTAAATCATCAAAACTATGGTGATTTAGGAACACTTTTCTTAAATGTTTTCAAACATAGAAATAAAATTGTAAAGAAAACCATGTAATTCCTTACATTTCTTAAATTCATATAAACCAAATTTGGTATTAGTGGATGCTAACCATGACCATCATCTACATCATCAATATGATTGATTATTTTGGAATTGATGTGTTAAATATTTTGAATCTTTTCAATGTTTTGAGTGAACAATTCACCCATTATTAAATAAACTAAATAAATATTCTATAAAATAGAAACAAAAATAAGCCTCTAAAAAATTGATATAAGATAAAAATAAATTACCCATTCTCAATTTTTTTTTAAATAATATTAAATAAAATAAAATATATATTAAAAATGAAAGATTCTCAATATCTTGAATCCATTTATGCATTTAGAAATACAATTTAAACAACATAAAATTTTGATTTAGTTTAGATTTATGTCCTAAAATTTCAGAGAAAAAAGATCAAAACATTAAACAATTAAACAATACCTTAAGTTAAATAATGATACAAATAACTAAAGAACACAATTGATCAAATTACTAATAATATTATTATAATAATTATAAATGAGTAATTGATCAATTTAATAATAATTATAATATCATTATTATTAAGAAAGGAGATTGGTAAACCCCCGGATGGGGTGTCCTCTCCCCAGCAAAGCGACATCAACAAGTTCAGGTCATTTCTTAACAAACAATTAATGACACCCTTGAAGAAGTTGATCTTTACAAAGGAATGGATGGTGTTCAGAGAGATCGATCCTCCCTCTTCGACTATGAACCTAGTGAACCCTTGGTGCCTACACCTCAAATCGACACATGGGTTTAGGTTTTGGAAGGACGCCTAGCTCCAAAGGCATGATCATCGATTCGGTAAGGGTACCACCCACTCGATCTCTTATCTTTAAATTCCCTATGCATTGTTTGAAGGATGTTTGGAAAAAGGATTATGAGCTCCTTGATCGCAAATATTTGGTTTTTCATTCTGTCCCTACTTCCTTAGTTTTTCCTCCTCTGCACACTCAATTTCCCATCCTCCTACTTTATCCCATGGCACCCCGAGGACGACAACCTAGGTGCCTTGTTGCCACCATTCTCGTGTTGTAAAATAAACCAAGGAAGCGGTCGACTTTTACTCTGCCTCCGTCCATGTTGATGCTCAGACAACCATGGATTCCTTGGAAGGAGAATCTTGTGATGTTCATGACTTCAAGGAAGCTGATGAAGTGGAGGCCAAAGTTCGTGACATTTTTCCATACGTGGGTTTCAACCGTACCAGAAATTCCATTTTTTTCGGAATGACTGAACTCTATTGTCATACCAAGACTTTTGTAGATTTGGGGTTTCTTCTTAAGGATGAGGAATTTAGACAACTCAAGAGAAGAATGGAATCCCTTGAGGTTCAAAATGACTACATTTCTGAAATCCTTACTTGGATGGCTAATCGACTAAGAGGGACCTTCTTCCCCTCAGATACGCTACTCGTGACATACACTACTCAGGCTTGAAATCATCCAATATTGCTTCCTAAAGGACTACCTCTGTTGTTTCTTACAATTGTTTTAGTTTTAGTTTCTATTTTTGTCAATGTTATCTAGATAGTCATACGCTAGTAATAGCCACATAGTTACACAAGCAATTTTTTTCCACGCTTTAAAACATGGGAACAACTTATTGGCCTCGTTTTCCCATTGGGTAGTTTCTTTTGGTTTGCCTCGTTTTCCCATTGGGTAGTTTCTTTTGGTTTGCCTCGTTTTCCCATTGGGTAGTTTCTTTTGGTTTACCGGAGACTATCATGGTCTCCTGGAGCTGGTTTTGTTACACTATCCTTGTATATTTTGTCAATAATTAATACAAAATCTACTTATTTAAAAAAGAAAGAAGATTAATAAAATTTATTAAAATAATATAATATAGATGTAATGAAAGAGATAAAAAATACTTTAAAATGGTTAAAATATTTATTTATTTTAGGTAATAAAAAAGAATAACTAAAATATAAGCCAAGGGATAAATTCGAAACAACAACATAGTAAGATCCAAGGAATTAGACATGATAAAAAAATAAATATAAACAATTTTTGAAACATATTAAACATGCAAGAGGGAAGAAACTTGAAAGCTCGATGAAATGACAAATTAAATGGAAAGAATTAGGAGAATTATGTAACAAAATAAGAAAACTCACTTTCATGGAATTCTAGAGAATGAGGAAGATAATAT
Organism: Picea glauca; assembly: GCA_000966675.3. Lineage (NCBI taxonomy): Eukaryota > Viridiplantae > Streptophyta > Pinopsida > Pinales > Pinaceae > Picea > Picea glauca. Next base: position 289,532 of record JZKD02S1675286.1, read on the forward strand.
GATACTAACAACATAGATCGAGGGATTAAGAACACTCAATAAAAGATAATGATAAATCCTTAAAGAGAAAGAAAAATTGTGGAGAGAATATAAATAAAGAGAAAAGAGAGGAATTAAGGAAAAGGTTTAATGATAGATATGATGGATTGTGGGCTTTCACAAATAGTTAAGTTATAATCGTATTTTTTATTCAATTTGTTATTGTTAGGTTGTTGTTAAATTTTAATAGTTTTTTAATTATTTGAGATTAAGTTATAACTTTATTTTTTATTAAATTTGTTAGGTTGTTGTTCAATTTTAATAGGTTTTTTAATCATTTGAGATGATTAGTAAGGTGTGGACATTAATATGCTTGATAAAAGAAGATAAAGTGTTTAGTAGTGTGAGAATGCTCAAAGATAATTGATTTTGTTAGGTGGTTGTACATTTTTTTTTTTTACAGAAACAGATATTGGATTTATAGATTATAGTCCAACAAATAGGTTGCCGGGTGCATTACCAACCATAGTCGAGTAGAAAACATAAAAGCTTTTTCTGGGAGATACCTCAAGCCATTTTTACAAAATTCCAGATGCTGGAAGGAGGTCTCGAGGGGACCCGAAGAGATTGATTTAGCTGCCATAAACAAGGGACAAGAAGACAGTAACGGTGTGTTGGACGGGGGCTAGTCATCATTTGAACTCGCCTGGGCCTTTGAGGTGTTGGGCCAAGCTTTGGAGAGCTCCTCGATCTTCGCTTCAAGCTTGCTTATCCGGTGGTGCATCCCTCCAATTACATTTTCAATGTCTTTGAAGTTGACCTCGACTTCGCTGGCTACATCTTCTCTGAGCACTTTGAGCTCTCGATTTATGGAGTCCCAACGGTTAGCTCCAACAGTATCCAAGCTGAGCATTAGGTTGGTCTGCTCCTTGATCGATCCTTTGATCCTATCTAGCTTTGTCTGCATAAGATTGATTCTTTCTTCCAACGAAGGTTCAGGAGATGAGGGTGAAGCCATTGTCTCTTTCCTTCCTTTGCACCACGAGTTCCTGCTGAGTCACCTGGATCAGAGAGGTGCTCCCATACCTTTACTGTAACTTTCATCATCACGTGGAATGAATACTGGCCGCAAGTGGTTGATTTTTGTTCTGGAGAGTAGAACACGGGGATGAATATGCAGAGCATGCAATCGCTTTTGATCAGAGCCTGACACGACATGACATGGATGAGGTTCACGGGATTGAGGCATCCATGTCCTCACCATTCACGTGGAGCGTGTTCTTTCTCAGGAGAGAGCCTCTATTGGCCTCGACATCCGCTAGATTGTTCAAATTTCTGAGAATATGATAGATTTTAAAGGAGGCAAAATTAGACAGGAGAAGGATTACCTTCAAGTAGATGTGGGCCAGTTGAAGGGTCTTTGGTTTCTTTTTATCATTGATGGCTTGAATGATTATCCTGGAATCTCTGAAAATTACTATTCTTTGAACTTTCTTTTTAGATGCCAGATTTAGTCCCTGCCACAAGGCGAGGATTTCGGCATGGTTGTTGGAGTCCGTTCTAAGCCCCCATGTGTAGGAGAGTTCCACCTTGCCCAACGGATCTATCAAAACCCCTCCCCCTCCTGTTGGATCGGGATTCCCTTTCGAGGCCCTGTCGAAGAAGAGACAATGATCTTCGAGGGAAGAACGTCATTTTATAAACTCGAGCTCTTCCATTCTTATTTCACATCTTTCTTTTGGGGGGATTTTGAGGTTTTCTCTGCTTAGATGGTTCGAGACAAAAGCTGTGAGCCATAGGTATTCCTCGGGGGTAGAGGGGTGAAGTTCTTGAGAGTCTGATTGGAGTTCAAGGATTCACTCATCATGGCTTTAATCTTTTGAGCGACCTAAGACGGGGTTCGACTTTCCTCACGAAAAATTATGGTGTTCCTTTCAAGCTAAACTTTCCAGAATAGGAACTTAGGTAGCCACATCCAAAGGTTTTCTAAGAGGTTCTTTTTCTTCATGGAGAACTGGGAAAAGTACTTCCAGTTGCTTATCAACTCGGACAGGGACTGGGGGAAGCTAATTCTTAAGGGGTTTAAAAAATGATTCCAGACTTCGGTTGTATACACACACTCAATGAAGATATGGTCTACAGTTTCTTCAACATCCTTACAGAGAGGACAGCAGGAGGGACCTTCCCAGCCTTTCTTCTTTAAATTTTCACTGGTGAGGGCGCTTTTGTGGGTTAAGGTCCAGCTGAACATATCAATTTTGGGGACAGAGGGGAAATGCCATACAATTTTCCAGGGAGAGGGGTCAGGAGGAACATGAGGAATTGCTTGGATAGCTTTGTAACCAACAACTACAATGTATTTTCCCATAGAGACCCCCCAACCTCGAGAGTCTTTTATTGTGGTCTTGCAAGGGGACTTTCCTTGGAGCTCTTCCAGCAGGACCTTGAATTCTGCCTCAAGAAAGTCGGGGTAATCTCCTAGATTCCATTTTTTTCAGGGAGAGATATCCCCTTCCCCCCATTCCGAGATGTCCCAGAGGGTTTTGCGGTTGTTGTTCTGCAGCCATATTTTGATATTTTCCATACCCTTCGAATGGTTTAGGGGTTTGTATCCGAGGATAGAATCCTCCCAAATCTTAATCTTCTTTCCATTGCTAGGGATCCAGTGAAGATTTGCTTTCAGGTGTTCTAGAGCTCTGGTGGTTGTACATATTGTTAGTTATATGTTCTTCGAGACATATATATCATTATCAAATATTATTTTTATAGTCTCTTAGGGCATATTTGTGAGATGTTGTAATGTTTATTGATGGAGACCTAATTTATTGTAATGTATTTACATATTCATTTTGACTTTAAATTTATTAAGAACAAAGACAGATCCAAAAAAATGAGCTGCAAATCTCTTGGTACTTAAAATTTCCTGAGTTAATATGAATTGACATTAATTAGTGTGATTATATATATTAGGAGCGAGTCAATTAGGGCACAAAATCAACCTTTTCAATGATTTTATTTTTTTCCATTTAGGAAAAGTTCACCATTGATCTACTCATTTTTTCAAAATTATAATTATTTGAGTCATTTTCAAATGGACCAACATCCTTTCATGGTGAAGGTTTCCATCAATCATGAGAAACTCTAACTTTTGACAAAATTTATACCAATCTTGAATAAGAATTTCAATGAAAAAAAGTTAAAATTTTCCACTAATTAAATTACTACACATATTACAAAGTGGTTGCTCAAGAAATTTTGGAAGCCAAGACGTCTGAATCCTGCAACCCAACACCTACAACTTGCAACCGACCTTCTGATGGAGGCCACAACTGGAGGTGTAATCACCCCTTCTTATAAAAGTGTGGTGGCCGATACCAACCGATCATCTTCCCTACCAAATTATGAACCTAAAAAGACAAGATCTGACCCAAATCTGATGCAGTATGATGTCATCCTAGACTCTCCATCCCTGATGGATGAGGAAAATTAGGAAAACATTACAACCACAGAAAGAAAGAAAAAAAAATGGACCAGACTCCGAAGAGCTCTACCTATATCTCCTAGACATAGGACATCCCTGATTATGAGATCCAATTACCAACAATGGTTCAACATATCCAATATATGCAGGATCATTCACTAATTTGTAAGTTTATGGGACTATGGCTCTCAGAAAAGGACCTGCTCTGGTGGATCATAAACCATTGGAAACCCAAAGGAAATGTGGATTTGAAACTACGATCGAAAGGATTCTTTACAATAATATTCAACCTCCAAGAATATCATGAAAGAGTCTTTCATAATGGTCTTTATTTCTTCAATTTAGCGGGCCTTTACCTACACATATGGAAAGATAATTTTATCCCAAAGAAGGAGGACTTTAAGGAAACCCCAGTTTGGATTCGCCTATACTCTCTTCCAGAAGAATTCTATATTGACGTGTCAAAGGATTTATTATCCTCTATAAGCCTCAGATTCAGGGACACAGAGTGGATCCAAAAAATTTATTATGAACATATATGCTTCAAATGTTGTAAGTTTCATGACCATGGACACCTGTTCAGGGATTTCTCTCCAAACAAACATGGGGAAGAACCAAATCCCAACTAGAAAAAGATGAAGAAGGGTTTGAAAAAGTCCCAATGAAGAGAAAGGTCCTCAAAAAAGTAGCCCCCCTAGTCTAACCCTAAGGGCCCAACAACTAGTAAAAGATTCACGAAATTAGGGACAAGAGAGGAATCACAAAGTGAAAGGAAAACATCGAGGAAACAAATTCAAGCAAAAAAACCTCAGATTCAAAACAAAGATCCAAATCTAAGAGGTAAAGGAACTTCAAAACCAGATCTATCTCAAGGGAGTAATATAACCAAAGACCAGGATGAGGAAATGAAAAATTCAAAGGACAACAAAATAGACCAGGAAGACAATTATGAAATTAAAATAGAAGGGTTGGATCTCTAAAGCATAACAATAGCTTGTGCAAGACAAGAAGTCCATTCAATCCCAAAGAATCATATCTAGCTCCTAAAATCAGTATTTCTCAAATCCAAGCACAAGGATATAGATGGAGCCACCTAGAAAGGTAATCATTCTTCAACATCCTCACTTGGAGTAAAAAACAATGTTGCAAAAGAAACAATCAAAGTAAATAAAGAGGACAAGAAAAGAGGTAGACCATCAAATAAACAACTATTATAAGAACTAGGGGAGGTCCTACTAAACTCAAGATGGATTAAGAGTGTAGAAAAGGTTCTCATCCCACCCTCCTCCTTCCCAATGAAGGTTATCATATAGAATGTAAGAGGCCGCAATGGACCTTGTAAACAAAAATCCTTGAAAACCCTGATATTTGAAGAAAAATTGTCTATAGTGATGATTCAAGAAACTAAATGTCCATCAAATACCCTAGAAAATATTACCTCAAAATGTTGGAGAGGTTATCTTTCAGTAGCTCTAGATGCCATTGGATCCTCAGGCGGCATAGCTATCCTCTTGCACCCCTATGTTATCTCCCTTATCCATTTATTTTCCACCTTCCATTCACTCTTAGTTGTCTTTCAATTAGTGTATTCAGACCAAATAGGAACAATCACAAATTTTTATGACCCGCCACCCCTAAAGGATAAATTCAACTTTTTGAATTATCTTTTTACCTTCGCTTCACTTCCTTTCCCTAACCCATGGATATTAGGAGGTGATTTCAATGTGATATCTTCGCTCTTAGAAAATAAAGGGGGAATCAATCGACTAGACCAAGATTCAGATAGTTTTAAGGAAACTTTTCAACTTCTTAATTTGGTCGACTGGGAAACAGTGAATGGGGTTTTCACGCGGAACAATCAAAGGAGAGGACCCAACCAAATCACCTCTCATTTATACCAATTCTTGGTTTCATAATCCCTCCTTCGCCTCAATTATGATTTAGAGGCCTTAATTATGCCCTATCGGGGCTCAAACCACTGGTCGGTCTGCCTAAATAAATATATCCAAGCAATCCCAAAGAACATGCCCTTATGTTTTGAATCATTTTGACTATCCAACCTTTATTTTCAGGAAAATTTTGCGATTCGATGGAAGGCAACAACCATAAATTCAGGATCTCCAATGTACCACCTGTAGCAACGCATGAAAAATTTAAAACATCGAATCAAAAAATGAAATAAGGAAGAATTTCGAAACATTCTTTCTTCAAAATCAAAGTTTTCATAGAAAATGAAACAGATTCAACAAGAGATGATCACCCAAGGACAATCAGATAACCTCATAGAGGAGGAGATAAAATTGCAAACCCAAATCTCCATCTGAGAACACTAGAAGGAACAATCATTTCACCAAAAATACAAAATTCAATGGTTAAAAGAAGGAGAAAAGAACACAAAGTTCTTCCATAACTCAATTTTACAATGTCGACACTACAACATAATTACTTTGATAAGATACTCTCAAGGGAATAAAATCATCCATCACAAAGACATGGAGACAAAGCTAGTTCAATACTACAATGATCTGATGAAAGAACCTCAGCGGGACAAGAAATTAGCCATCATTAAAATAGTTAAACACATCCCAAAGATGATAACCAAGGAGAAAAATGCATCCCTCATGAGAGAGATCTCTCTTGAGGAAGTCGAACAAGAAGTTATGGATATGCCCAAAGGTAAATCTCCAGGCCCAGATGGTTTTACAACTAACTTTTTTCATGATTGTTGGTCTATGATAAAAACATGATGTTTGGGAAGCACTGGAAGGCTCCAGAAAAGTCCTCAAAGTTATTTCAGTATTAAACTCTACCTTCCTAACCCTAATACCTAAGGAGGATAAGGTAGAAGATCCCAACAGATTTAAACCTATAGCCCTCTCCAATATAATATACAAAAAAGTTTCTAAAGTGATAGATAACCGGCTTAAGCCCCTTCCCCCTCTCCTTATTTCCCAGGAACAATCGATCTTTGTGGAAGGAATGCAAATCCTCAATAGCATAATCTTGTCCCAAGAGCATATCCACTCACTCAATTCCTTCTAAAAGTTGAGTTTACTGATCAAAATGGACCTGGCCAAAGCTTATGATATCATTAGTTGGGATTATGCATCAAACATCTTACAGGCCTTCGGCTTCACCCCAACCTGGATCAAATGGATCATGTCGGTAATCTCTTCATATTTCTTCTCTATCTTGCTAAATGTCTTGTTGACCTCAACCTTTTCTCCTTCATAAGAAATTCGTAAAGGTGACCCCCTGTCCCCGTTCATTTTTATCATCATCGTGGAAGGGATCGATAGATCAATCCAAGCAGTGACAGCTTAATAGAAATGGAAAGGACTCAACATCCATGGAGGGGAGAAATAAAAAATGCACCAATAGTTTGTGGATGACACTATGCTAATGGAAACTCCTACCTTAATATTAATTCTTCAAATAAAACAAGTACTAGAGGATGTTTCGGCAGCCTCAGGAATCCAAATCAACCAAACAAAGTCCTAGGTTTTCTTCTTCAACACTCCTCCAGTAGTGAAGACTTTCCTAGTTGACACCCTAGGCTTCTCTTGCAACTCTCTTCCAACAAAGTATCTAGGAGTCCCATTGGTTGACAATTCTCTCAAAAAAGTATATTGGGAAGACTTAATAGCTAAAATCACTAAAAAACTAGATAACTAGGCCTTTAGATCCTTGAATCTAGTAGGTAGAATGATTATGGTAAAATTCATTCCTCGAGACTATACCCCTTTATCGCTTCTCCACCCTCACAACCCCAAAATTCATCCTTAGATGGATAAAAAACATCCAAAGATAATTTCTATGGGGAAGTTCAAAGGAAAGGGAAAAATGGGCCCTTGTTTCTTGGGGCATGATATGAAAACTGAAATGGGCAGGAGGTCTTGGCCTTTAGGATCCAAAATTCATGGGTACATCCCTAGGAGTCAATTTATGCTGACACTGGATAAAAAACCAGAATGCACAATGGGTCACCTCTAGAAACAAAAATAAGCAAAGGAAGAACATGCATAAAGCTTGATAAGAATGCAAATAGCTCCACAAGGCTCCCAAATCTAGAATATGGCTTGGCAGAGCTGTAGCCTGTTCCAACAAAAGTGTTTCTGGGAAATCCAAAATGGCAAGGAAGCCCTATTCTGGTAAGATGCGTGGAAGTAGAGACCAAGATGAGAGGATCAAGATCAACTGAAAAGCATAAAGGAAGTAATGTTAAGACAATGGAAAACCATAGTATCCCACTACTGGAACTAGGAAGATGAGCATGAAAAATGGCGTATTTGGATTCCCAAGGAAAAATGGAAGGGTGTTCAAAATAAAGAGTTGGCATAGGGTTTTTTGAGGGACTTAACAGATAGAAATATTCCATTCTTCCAGGAGTCGGATAAGCTTAGTCGAGGTTGGAAAACGAAGGGATCCTTCTCCATCAAATAGGCATACTCATCGGTATATGGTCACCAAAATCATCAAAAGTTTAAAGTTTGGCAACAAGTATGGAAGCAAAAGTTATGGTCAAAAGTCTCTATTTTCCTTTGGTTACTAACCCATGACAAGACTCTTACCTAGGACAACCTATGCAAACGTGGCTTCATCAACCCCTCATGTTGTATTCTATGCCAGGTCCAAGAAGAAACAAACGAACACATGTTTAACTCCTCTCTTTTTTCTAACTACCTATGGGAACAAAGTGATGTCTTTTTCAGGAGAAGGGGTCGTAATTGGGGTTTTTTCCTCCCAACCTTCGAAGTCTGGCCTAAATCCATTACTCAGAATCCCATTTTCAACTACCTTTGGCAGTTGCTCCTAATGTTTCTAGTATGGGAGACTTGGAAATAACATAACAGGCATATCTTATGAAACGAGTCGAGGGTGCCATAAATGACTTGGTTTTCCATAGTCAAAGTTATGCAGGAAAAAAATCATTCAACCATGGACAGAATAAGATTGAAAAACAAACCTTTATAAAAACAACATTCTGCGAGCGTTGGAAATAAAAAATATCTCTGTGCAAGTCGCCCAAAATCCAACAAACCCAAAGGTCTCAGATCTTGTAATCTGGTTACCCCCTCCCCTAGGTTTCATTAAACTCAACTTCGATGGGGATTCCAAATGAAATCCAGGGCAGGAGGGTTTGGGGGGATTTTTTTGCAACATTGAAGGTAAGATACTCAAAATCTATGCAGGAAAACTAGGAATTAGCAGCAACAATGTAGCAAAGCTCCTAGCTTGGGAAGAAGACCTTAGTATCGCTAAGGAAAATAGTTGTAATAAAATTGTCGTTGAGGGGGATTCCCTCCTCATCATAGATATGTTAAAAATGTTGCAGTGAGGAACACCAGTATTAAAAGTGGTCTTTATCTGGCGGTTGGAAGTGAAGATAGAGAGGGTCCTGAAGTTAATGTGAACTATACCAGTCAACATCCCCAGCCACATGAAGAGGTCAACGAATAACCTTATGGATTGGTTATCCAATGAAGGAATCCATCTCAGGAGTGATAGATGGGAGGGAACATGGGACCCCTCCTCCACTAACAGGATGGCCTCCACCTATCAGGATCTGGAAAGGAAGGAATGGACACACCTGGATGGGGTGTCTTCCTAGAGAAGGGATGCGATACTGGACCCAGAGACAGAGAGGATAGGTGAACCAGGATATATTAATAATCCCCCTAGATGACAAGTACCTTACAAGGGGGATGAGAAAATGACTCTAGGTATGAGAGAGGGCCGAGGGAAATTTTGCCTCGGCTATCATAAAGAGTTAATATTTGCAAGGACCATCTATCTCGCAGAGTACGAGGATTTAATTAATGTGAACAAAAACCTTATGACACCTTATCTTGGACCTGACATTCCAATGACCAATTTAAATGAGGAGGAAGCCTCAAGCCCTGATCCTCAAATCCCACACGATGATATTTGTAGCCCATCACGTGGAAACAAAGGCCAAAGGCATACGTTGGTGGTAGGACAGACCCATAACCATAACTCAGAGTTAAATGAGAATTAATACGAAAACAAGGAAGGCATTATTTTCTTATCATTCGATGGCAACAGGCATTGGAAAGAAAATTTCAATGAAGTATGCAGGGTGGTGTAGTAGAAGAATTTAAGGTAAGTGGAAAAGCACAGAGATCTCCAGACAGAAGGGGGAGGGGCGAGACCCTCCTTCTCTTGAATCACCTTTGTTCTTGGTCTAGACTATGAAGGGGGTGCTAGGAAGAAATGGCTCCATGATAAGGGTATCCCCGCAGATATAAGAAAGGAGGGAACTCGCCCCCAAGCTTTCCCTCTCGTCATCCTCAACCTGAAGTTTCATCCTCTCGAATCCAACGTGAAGCTTTCTCGGCAGCCCATTCATACTTTACCTAAATTCTAGCTTGGTTTCAATACCATGTGGAGGAAGCAGAGACAATCATCCAACAGAAAAGAAATATGAAAACATAGCAGGAGGTGGCAGAAGAAACGATGCATTGGGTCCCATATGTGGGAACATTAAGGGCTAGAGACACAAAGTACTGGAATTCAGTGGAACTCTATTAACATATTAAGAACCTCTTGGGACAAATGCTACAGACAGGGGAAGAGGCCCAAAGCATGATGCAACTCTAGTTGGATGGTGTTCACCTCATGATGCACGAAGTGTTGGTCTGTCTTCCTCCGACAAGCTCAACAATGAACCCCTAAGCTCTACATAGTACAAAGAATTCATCCCCAGACCACACTGAGGACTGATCGGTTAAGCCACATGGTCATTGATCTTGTTCCTAGTAACATGTTTTTCCTTTTTGGTTATGAATTACCTTAGGAGATTCAAACCTCGGGCTACTAGGAAAAATGAAGTAGATAGTTTTTTGTCTTTTTGAAACAAAAATCTCTGTATAAAATAAATGGCTACACAACATGGGATGATAAACTTTACCTTTGTTATTGTTCTAGTTTCCCAAGTGGAAAACCTATAGTAGAAGAAGATGGTTTGTATGAATTTTTGACATTCTAATAAAAATCTAATACCCTAAGCTTAAAAAAAAATACT
>JZKD02S1675286.1:315631-330899 GCA_000966675.3 Picea glauca
TTGTAACACAGAGGGAGTAAGAAATTTAATTTATTCAAAAATCTGTTGGAATAAAATTAAAAAAAAAGGGAATTAATTGTTTTATTATTTTTGATATATTAATTAAATAAGAAAAGGGAAATAGGGTTAATTTCCACGCCTGCCTTTTTGAGTTCTAATTAAAAAAGGGAAAGAGGAAAATCTAAAATATTAGGAAACTAGGAAAAGAGGGAAACACAAAAAAGAAAAAGGAAACAAAAGGGAAAAAGTGGAAAGTCAAACTTAGTAAAGTACCTACCATTTAAGAGCTTTCTAATTTAAACTGATCTAGCAAATTAATAGTGGGGAAAATCATTAAAACCTGTAAGAGAATTTGGGGACACCTAGGAGCGATTCTAGGAGTAACTCTAGGTGGGTGAGGGAAATAAAGATAATTAATTAATTAAAGAAATTAATTTATGGAGGAATGAAGGGGATGGGTGACACTTGTATGGGGAGAATTTTTTAGGATTTTTTTTTTAAAAACTTAATTTAACGAGATTTTAGGAAAGTAAGGAACCACAAAACTCTATATAATGAAGGGAGGAGATGGAGGTTGGAGGATCTTCTGTTTTTGTAGCATTAGGGTGCAAAAATATCTACTTGATTGACTTAACTTGTGGGAGTTGGGATACCCAGCTCGGTGAGGAGTGGTAGCTCGACCTTGCGAGGCGAACTGGGAGCTAGTCAAAATCTCTGGGTAGTGAGGGTGTGGCCCCTTTGCGGCTCGGGGGGCTAAGGGGGAAGAAGAATACCCCTAGAATTGGCTAGGAGGTACTGGTGAAGTCTCGACGGTCGGCGAGCGGGAGTTGCACAAAGTGCGCGGGACATCATTCGGAGCAGGCGAATAGGCAACAGTACGCTTTCTTCGTTTTGTATGGTAAATTGTTTTAGAACTTATGCTTGAATCTACATTTTTACTTGGGTAAGTGAACTGATTGTCTAGATGGTTTTCTGAAATTTTCTTAGCCCAGCTCGATGATAGATTGACTCCCATGGCTTCATTTCCTTGCACGTCTTGACCACCTTGTTGTGTTGATTGTGACCTTTGTGGTTGTTTAGCCTTCGTCCCTAGCTCACCAGTCCTCGCCTGAGCAGTCGGCAAGGATCCTGGTCTATGGTCGTCGCCTTAGCGTTAAAAGACCTATGGTTCTCAACGCCCTTATTTTCTGTGCGAGGATGATGAGTGAATGATGAACCTGTTAGCTAGCTTCCCTTGATGTTTTTCCCTAGCTGATTGTTGATTGTTTTTCTCTATACCTTGACTAATAGAACCCCTGCAATCACTCCATGACCCTTCCCATTGGATCCTTTTGGTTCTCTTACTATTGTCTGCATTTGTATTTGCATTTTGGCAATGTAAAAAAAACCGAGTTGATTCATGTCTACATTTTTGTATTGGTATTTTGGCAATGGAAAACGAGTTGATTCATGTCTACATTTGTATTTTCATTCTGGCAATGGAAAAACGAGTCGATTCATGTCTGTATTTTTGTATTGGTATGTTGGCAATGGAAAACAAGTTGATTCATGTCTGCATTTTTGTATTGATATTCTGGCAATGGAAAACGAGTTGATTCATGTCTGCATTTTTGGATTCTTATTCCAAAAATGGAAAAACAATTAAACTCTTTGTCTGCGTTTTACATTTGGTACCCTAGTAAGAAAGACAAAAACGGTTTTATTTTCCTATATGCGTTGGCATTGGCATCCTGGCAGTGAAGGGGGGAAACCTCGGTTTATTCATCCCTCTCAAGTTTGCACTTCGTTTTTACTTTTGGGGCGATTTTCCCCTTGAAGAAGACTGCGTTTTACAAAAAACATTTATTGCTAATTGATGCCTTGTGGCCTGGTGATTTGAAAATTAATTGTGGTTGTGTTTACTTCCTTAAAGACTTCATTTTTCCATTAAAAGGGTAGCCCATGTCCTGCCGATATATAGCACAACGATTTGCCTTTTAAAAACGTGACTGACTTGCTGTAATTACCCACGATTTTGCCTTTAGAATGTTGTTGAAGCTTGCTATAATTACCCACGATTTTTCCTTTAGAATGTTGTCGGAGCTTACTGAAATTGACCAAGATGTTTGCCTTTAAAGATTGACATAGACTGTTATTTAAATGCCCACGAAGTCGCCTTCAAAACTTGTGATTGTTTTGCTGTGAATGACCACAGTTGGAATTTAAAAACGGACCGTGTAGACCAACGTTTTCAGCATACCTAGTAATAATGGAGCGGCTTGCTCACTATGGACTGACTAATTCTATTTAGCACACCCCGGAATAATGGAACGATATATTACTACGTCTCCTATTCTATTCAGTCTGTTATTTATAAAATTGATTTACTATGCTACCCAGAGCACACCCTCTTCCTTACTTGCTTTACAATACTTCATTTATACACACAGTCAATATGTGCAACAATTAATTCCATGCATAAAATAATAGGAAATAGGACTATCATTGTCATTACTTGTCATTGGCACACACTTATATGTATGTAATATGTACACAACATAGACGCACACAAACACACAATTAGTCACAAATAGTTGTTATAATATAATATTCAATGTATATTTGATACTATTAGAAGATACAAATATGCATACTTCTTTTCCTATGCATGCATACATAGTATTACTAAATGAATTTTTCATTTTCTCTTATCCGTGCTTTAAAAATCATTTGGGTTGTATGAATTTATGCTTCTAAATAATATTTCGATGGTTAATATGTTGCTTCATTTTTGGTTCATTTAATTAAGTTGACTTTAGATGGTTCCTTAGTTGGGGCCTTACTTTTAAACCTTTAATTGGACCTTTATTTAAGACTTGAAGCTAGCCTTCTCCTTAGTAAGGATTCTTCTTCCTTTAATTTAACCAGAGTTTTAGTCATCCCTGAGTCACTTTGAGTTATGTTTAAATTAAGCATTTTGATTCTGGGGCGCCAAGAAATAAATAGATTCAAGAAGGATAAAGTCACCAGTTTACTCTTATGCCCTTGAATAAAGTTGAATTTGAATACTTTAATTAATTGATTCTCTCGAGCCATTGATTTAGTAGTGATATGTAATCATTGACTTGTTAGAGTTCTTATACACATTAAACTATAATATGATAAATGATGGTAGTAGACTTTAAACGTCATGCACAAATGAATTTGATGTGATGAATGATAGAGTCTCGATGATTAGATTTCCCCGTGCATGGATTGATTGGATGTTTTCTTGTGTTTGGGATTTGCGCCTTGGATTATGCGTTGGAAAAGTAATAAGATTATTGCCGCTCGAATATTGATGATGTGTGATTAGTTATGTGATTGGATCCGCTTGGGCGATGAAAATAAAGGTTGACATTTACTTGAGCGCTACGGGTTATATGGATGCATGTTTATTTGTTAGTCGTGCGTCATTAAACCAATGCTAACACAATGGTTATGTAGTCGTTTTTCACTCGCGCACAATGTTTTCAATTTAAGAATGATTATTTAGACTACTGGTGCTCTTGGATTTATGTAATAAATGACATCCTTAGACTTTAGTATTCTAGCACGCAATGGAATTTTTATGACGGATGACCATATTTTATGGCTAGGCCTTGCGCCTCGAGAATAACTCATAAATACCTGGCGCGTTGGTTTAATTCGAATTGTTTTGTGTCATGTGAATATTGGCTGATGTACCTTGATTTATTGCGACATTGCGTCAATTTTTGTTCGTCATTTGTGACGATGATGGGTCATCTTACGTCATGATTGGTGTTATGCGTTTAAGTTGTTTCATTTATACATTTCACTATGGGTCAATGATGTCGTGATTAATTGGGATGTATACTTCCTAAAGCAGCTTTAAAAATAAAAAATAAAAAAAATTTACTTGTTGTATGTCTCTTTGTCGTCGTAACGGCAGGGATGTCACATATGGTATCAAAGCAGGTTCAACCCTGCAACTGTGGATCACCAGGCTTTCCACTGCAGTAAACCTGTGAGTATTAACCCTTGTGTTAAGTAAAAAACCTTAACATGTCATCGTGGAGATCACATTTAGAGGGTGCCCCTGAGGGTCCACAAAGCCCAATAGCTAGTATCGATAACATCCTCCTAGATCTCAAGAGAGATGAGTTCTAGCATCCATGAGTGTCACGGACGGTGGTTTCGTCGAATAATAGCTATAGAGAAAGGCATGTGCTTCACACTTCATGTTTATGACCTCTAGCATGAAGGTCCACATGGTGGTCTTTCCACTAAAGGGGAGCACTTTGTTATGGCGGAAGACGCTCCTGCCCATTTTGAGCTTGGCCACTGGCGACGTGTCATGGGAATTGTTCGAGGGACGGTTCCAGGAGAGGTATTTTTCCAAGGAATTCGTTGAGCGTCAGCTCAATGAGTTCGACGCCTTGCGACGAGGTAGTTGCACGGTGCCCGAGTACGAGGCCCATTTTGGAACTGCTTCGATATGCTCTACACCAAGTTACCCAGAAACTTAAGGTCAAGAAGTTTGAGTTTGGCCTTATTGTTAGAATTCATCTTTGACTTCGGGTACTAGGAGTACTGGACCGAAGAAGGGATGTTGGACATGTGGGGAGCCACACTACCAGCGTGACTGCCCTGTGGAGAGGACTAGAGCTTCTGGATCAGTTGGACCCTCTACTGTGGGAGATATGGGCGAGGCCTATCGAATTCATGCAACGGTGAATAACCGCTAGGCAGAGCATCAATCCACTGTTCTCGAGACGATAGGTACCGTCGCTGACCAGACCCTTAGTATTTTGATATATCTCGGTGCTACCGAGAGTTTCATTTCTGGTGCAGTGCTAACAAGGATTCAGTTAAAGGTGGTCGAATAGGATGAGTTTAGCTTCGTAGAGATGGCTTCGAGAGACAAACAAAAGGTTGGAGGAAAGATTACGGGCAGTATCCTTAACCTAGGAGAGTTTGTCACGAGGGCCAACCTATACGTCACGTTCTTATGATCTTATGATGTCATGATCGGTATGGACTGGTTGGAATCCCATGAGGCGATACTCAACTGCAAGATGAAACAATTGAGCTTGGTTGAAGATGAGGGACAAAGATGTGTGATTGTAGGAGGAAACCAAGGAGTTTACTTGAGGTTCATCTCTTCCTTGCAGCTACGGAAGAGCATGTGCAAGGGGTGCAAGCTTTATGCGATCCTTGCATTAAACAAGAAGGGAGTAGCAGAAGGTATAGAATACCTTCCAGTGGTGAGAGAGTTTGCAGATGTATTTCCAGAGGATTTACCTGGGATGATGCCGAAGAGGGAATTGAAGTTTACTATAGACCTAAAACCGGGAACATAACCGATAGCTAGGACGCCTTATCGGATGTCAACCCCAAAATTACAAGAGTTGAGAATGCAACTGAAGGAGTTGTTGGACCTGGGACTGATACGTCCTAGTATGTCACCGTGGGGTGCACCTGTTATTTTCATACAAAAGAAGGATGGGTCATGGAGGCTCTGCATTGACTACCATCAATTGAACAAGGCCACGATAAAGAATCAATATCCGTTGTCGAGGATTGATAATCTGTTCGATCAAATGAAGGGTGCGCTGGTGTTCTCAAAGATCGATTTGCGATCAAGTTATCACCAGTTACGGATTAAGGAGGATGACGTCCCTAAGACCGCCTTTAGGATGAGGTTTGGACATTACGAGTTCATTGTTTTACCATTTGGACTTACTAATGCCCCAGGGGTATTTATGAGTTTGATGAATGGGGTGTTCCGCGAGTACTTGGACAAGTTCGTCCAAGTATTCATTGATGATATTTTGATCTAATTGTGGATGACAGAGGAGCATGACGAGCACTTGCGCTTGGTACTACAGTGTCTACGAAAGCACAAATTGTATGGGAATTTGTCCAAATGATCTTTTTATCAATCGAAGATTCACTACTTAGGGCATGTCATCTCCGACAAAGGCATTGTTGTGATCCAACCAAGGTTGAGGCTATTATGGAATGGCCTGTGCCGACGAATGTCTCAGAAGTGCGAAGCTTCATGGGTTTAGCAGGATATTATCGACGGTTCCTCGAGGGATTTTCGATATAAAAAATCCGATCACAGAGTTGCAGAAGAAGAACAAGAAGTTTGTTTGGACCGAGAAATGCGCGGAAGCATTTCGGAGGTTAAAGAAGTTGTTGACAAAATCATCGATACTAAGGGTCCCGGACATGGAAGCGGACTTCTTGGTATGCACTGATGCATCCAAGGGAGGCTTAGGCATAGTCTTGATGCAAGACAGACAAGTGATCGCTTACATCTCGAGGAAACTGAGAAGGCATGAGGATAACTATGTGACGCACGATTTGGAGTTGTTAGCCATCGTATATGCCTTGAAGGTTTGGAGACACTACCTTGTTGGACGAAAATTTAAACTAAAGACTAACCATTGTAGACTACAACACATCTTTACGCAAAGCGACCTGAACGCGCGACAACGACGTTTGTCAGAATTGCTTAGCGAGTACGACTTCAAGATTACTTACATAAGAGGAATAGTGAACCGAGTGGTGGATGCATTGAGTCGGAGACCATGCATCTTTTCGGTGCTGCTTCTTCAGATGAATATACGTAAAAAGATTCTAACTTTACAGTGTGACAATAACTGGTACAAAGAGGTCGAGGGTTTTATCGGACAAAACACAATGATGGTACCACGATTTGAAGGATTTTCTTTTGATAGCGATGGTTTATTAAGGTTTAAAAATTGGATCTACGTACCGTTGAACGACGAGTTGAGGATGTTGATCCTAAGTGAGGCTCATAGAGCAGTTTACATGGCTCACCCGGGAGTCACAAAGATGAGGAAAGACCTTAAACCCTTATTCTTCTGGAAGGGAATGAAGGCAGACATAGTCAACTATGTGGCCATATGTCTAGAATGTCAGTAAGTAAAGGCTGAACATCGACACCTAGTAGGATTACTATAGCCACACGTTATTCCAGAATCGAAATGGGAGGTTATTTTGATGAATTTTATTGTTGTATTGTTGCTGACGGCAAGGAGACATGATTCAATTTTCGTAGTAGTAGACACTCTGACGAAGAGTGCTCACTTTTTTCCTGTGCGTACGACTTATCAGGCACCCGAAATAGCTAGAGTTTTTCAGCAGTGAGATTATGAGTTCGCATGGCATGCCTAAGAGGATTATATTCGATCGTGGATCGATGTTCACTAGACGATTTTGGACGAGTTTCCAAGAGGCCTTAGAAACACAACTTAAATTCAGTACTGCGTATCGCCCGGAGACTGACGGACAGACCGAACGAACAAACCAGACCTTGGAAGACATGTTGCGCATGTACGTAATGGACCAACAAAAGAGTTGGTAAGAATTATTTCCACTGATGGAATTCGCTTATAACAACAGTTACCATAGCACCATTAAGATGGTACATTTCGAGTTTCTTTACGGGCGACCATGTTGAGCTCCTTTGACTTGGGATTGGCTTGTAGATAGGGTCCAGGTGGGACCAAAAGCGATCCAAGAATTGGAAGATTAAAAGAAAACTTTAAGACAAAGGATCAAGGAAGTGCAGGATCGGCAAAAGAGTTACGATGATGCACGTCGTGTCGACCATAGTTACGTTGTGGCGATCAAGTCTTTTTGCGGCTGAAACTGCATAAGAGTTCGATCTAGTTTGGAAAAAAAAAGGGGGCTAAACCATATCCTAGGTTCGTGGGATCCTACGATATTTTGGAAAAGAGAGTCTTGTGGCCCGATGACTAGCCTTGCCTGATTCTTGAGGTGTATGCATGATGTATTTCACATCTCTGTTGAGACTTTATGATTAGCGATCCTTCACATGATTTGAATTGAGCACCTTACGGGTGTCGGACGAGGGTGCGCTCACAACTGAGCTGATCCGCATCTTGGATCATCGCATTCGATAGCTACGATGTCGAACAGTAGATCAGATCAAGGTCCAGTGGGACAATTATAGTCCACACTTGGCGACCTGGGAGGACGCATATGATATGCGCCAACAATTTCCATTTTTGTTTGATAGATAGACATATGATATTGTGATACACTTTATTTCGACATTTTTACTGTGAAACTTCGTGACAAAGTTTAGACCAAGAGGGGGTGTATGTAACATCCTGCTTTTAGGCACTGAGCAAACTTATTCTTTGAGGACACTTGCTCGCAAGTGATCCAGATTTTATGTTATTAAAACATTTATTTTGATTATGAGGCGTTATGGGTTGATGAATTTTCGTTTTACTGCATTGACATAGACAGGTATTATTGACTTGGTTTTACTAAGTGTGCAGGATTTTGGACCTCGAGGATGCAGAGGCATCGATGGAACCCCTTGGACTCTGGATCGAGTTAGGGAGTGTACCATTGGGGTTTGATTGTATTACTGTGATATTAGTGCATCTGATTAAATGATATGATATGGATATATTCTGACACGATTTTTTGATGATGCAGGCTGACAATAGCTTGCTGACCAGACTCACATGTGGAGTAAAGGGGTCACGCACGAAAACCAGAGATGTTGAGGAAGAGGTGTGGACAACAACCCTGCCACAGCCTACTAGCACTCCCCTCGTGGCTCGAACTGTAGGTTAACGTTTACCTCGTTCGAGAGGACCCGCGATGCCATGAGGGCAGACTACAATAGTCGCTCACGATGATTCTAATGGCCGCGCAATAAGGCGGGGGCCTTATTCCTTAGAGGCCCTTAGTCTCCCACAAGTTCACCTGGAGGAGTATTGACTCCAAGGTTTTTTTATGTCTACCAAGTCAGTCAAGAGGCAAATGACACCCTTGGAGCACGTAGTGCATCCTGAAGGGCACATCGCACAAGAAAAATGGAAAGAGGCAAGTGGCACCCTTGGAGCACGTAGTGCATCCTGAAGGGCACATCGCGCAAGGGAACAGATGAGGCGAGTGGCACCCTTGGAGCACCTAGTGCATCCTGAAGGGCACGTCGTGTTGTTTTGATAAATGAATGAACCTAGACGGCCTTAGGATGAACAATGTGATAAGAATTTAAAAAAAAAAACATTTTCCCTAATAAAATGTCGCCCGTCACGAAAATTAAGGTCTATGTCTAAATCATGCTAGTGGTAAAATTTTATACTTTTTATTAAAAAAAAATTGATATATAAACATATATATATATATATATATATATATATATATATATTAAAAACAAAATAAATAAAGAGTATGATATGTGTTAAATCTTGTAACACAGAGGGAGTAGAAATTTAATTTATTCAAAAATCTGTTGGAATAAAATTAAAAAAAAGGGAATTAATTGTTTTATTATTTTTGATATATTAATTAAATAAGAAAAGGGAAATAGGGTTAATTTCCACACCTGCCTTTTTGAGTTCTAATTAAAAAGGGGAAAGAGGGAAAATCTAAAATATTAGGAAACTAGGAAAAGAGGGAAACACAAAAAAGAAAAAGGAAACAAAAGGGAAAAAGTGGAAAGTCAAACTTAGTAAAGTATCTACCATTTAAGAGCTTTCTAATTTAAACTGAACTAGCAAATTAA
The DNA here is from genome assembly GCA_000966675.3 of Picea glauca. NCBI lineage: Eukaryota > Viridiplantae > Streptophyta > Pinopsida > Pinales > Pinaceae > Picea > Picea glauca. Next base: position 325,197 of record JZKD02S1675286.1, read on the forward strand.
TAGTGGGGAAAATCATTAAAACCTATAAGAGAATTTGGGGACACCTAGGAGGGATTCTAGGAGTAACTCTAGGTGGGTGAGGGAAATAAAGATATTTAATTAATTAAAGAAATTAATTTATGGAGGAATGAAGGGGATGGGTGACACTTGTACAGGGAGAAATTTTTAGGAATTAAATTTTAAAAACTTAATTTAACGAGATTTTAGGAATGTAAGGAACCACGAAACTCTATATAATGAAGGGAGGAGATGGAGGTTGGAGGATCTTCTATTTGCGTAACGTTAGGGTGCAAAAATATCTACTTGACTGACTTAACTTGTGGGAGTTGGGATACCCAGCTCGGTGAGGAGTGGTAGCTCGGCCTTGCGAGGCGAGCTAGGAGCTAGTCAAAATCTTTGGATAGTGAGGGTGTGGCCCCTTTGCGGCTCGGGGGGCTAAGGGGGAAGAAGAGTACCCCTAGCATTGGCTGGGAGGTACCGGTGAAGTCTCGATGGTCGACGAGTGGGAGTTGCACGGAGCGTGCGGGAAATCATTCAGAGCGGGCGAACAAGCAATGGTACGCTTTCTTCGTTTTGTATGGTAAATTGTTTTAGAACTTATGTTTGAACCTGCATTTTTACTTGGGTAAGTGAACTGATTGTCTAGATGGTTTTCTGAAATTTTCTTAGCCTAGATCGATGATAGATTGACTCCCATGGCTTCATTTCCCCACACGTCTTGACCACCTTGCTATGTTGATTGTGACCTTCGTGGTTGTTTAGCCTTCGTCCCTAGCTCACCAATCCTCACCTGAGCATTCGGCCAGGAGCCTGATCTACGGTCGTCGCCTTAGCGTTAAAAGACCTATGGATCTCAACGCCCTACTTTTTTGTGCGAGGATGATGAGCAAATGACAAACCTGTTAGTTGGCTACCCTTGATGTTTTTCCCTGGTTGATTGTTGATTCCGCCATCTGGAAATGACCTCTGCATGTGGATTATCTGGTGGCTTGGTTGGTTTTCTCTATGCCTTGACTAATAGAACCCCTACAATCATTCCATGACCCTTCCCATTGGATCCTTTCAATTCTCTTACTATTGTCTACTTTTGTATTTGCATTCTAGCAATGGAAAAAAAAACGAGTTGATTCATGTCTGCATTTTTGTATTTGTATTCCGGAAATGGAAAACGAGTTGATTCATGTCTGCATTTGTATTTGCATTATGGCAATGGAAAAATGAGTTGATTCATGTCTTCATTTTTGTATTGGTATTCTGGCAATGGAAAACAAGTTGATTCATGTCTGCATTTGTATTTGCATTCTGGCAATGGAAAAAGGAGTTGATTCATGTCTGCATTTTTGTATTGATATTTTGGCAATGGAAAACGAGTTGATTCATGTCTGCATTTTTGGATTTGTATTCCAGCAATGGAAAAACAATTAAACTCTTTGTATGTGTTTTACATTTGGTACCCTGGTAAGAAAGACAAAAACGTTTTTGTTTTCCTGTATGCGTTGGCATTGGCATCCCGACAATGAAAGGGGGAAACCGCGGTTTATTCATCCCTCTCAAGTTTTCATTTTGTTTTTACTTTTGGGGTGATTTTCCCCTTGAAGAAGACTGCGTTTTACAAAACACATTTACTGCTAATTGATGCCTTGTGGCCTGATGATTTGCAAATTAATTGTGACTGTGTTTACTGCCTTAAAGACTTCATTTTTCCATTAAAAGGGTAGCATGCATCTTGCTGATATATAGCACGACGATTTTCCTTTTAAAAATGTGATTGACTTGCTGTAATTACCCACGATTTTGCCTTTAGAATGTTGTTGAAGCTTGCTATAATTACCCACAATTTTTCCTTTAGAATGTTGCCGGAGCTTGCTGAAATTGACCAAGATTTTTTCCTTTAAAGATTGACATAGACTACTATTTAAATGCCCATGAAGTCACCTTCAAAATTGGTGATTGTTTTGTTGTGAATGACCACGGTTGGAATTTAAATGTCATGCACAAATGAATTTGACGTGATGAATGATAGAGTCTCGATGATTAGATTTCCTCACACATGGATTGATTGGATGTTTTCTTGTGTTTGGGATTAGCGCCTTGGATTATGCGTTGGAAAAGTAATAAGATTATTGGCACTCGAATATTGATGATGTATGATTAGTTATGTGATTGGATCCCCTTGCGTGATGAAAATAAAGGTTGACATTTACTCGAGCGCTACGGGTTATATGGGTGCATTTTTATTTGTTAGTCGTGTTTCATTAAACCAATGCTAACACAATGGTTATGTAGTCGTTTTTAACTCGCACACAGTGTTTTCAATGTAAGAATGATTATTTAGACTACTGGTGCTCTTGGATTTATGTAATAAATGACATCCTTAGACTTTAGTATTCTAGCAGGTAATGGAATTTTTATGATGGATGACCATATTTTATGACTGGGCCTTGCGCCTCGAGAATAACTCATAAATACCTGGCGCCTTGGTTTAATTTGAATTGTGTTGTGGCATGTGAATGTTGACTCATGTACCTTGATTTATTGCGACATTGCGTCAATTTGTGTTCATCATTCGTGACGATGATGGGTCATCTTATGTCGTGATCGATATTATGCATTTAAGTTGTTTCATTTATACATTTCACTGTGGGTCAATGATGTCGTGATTAATTGGGATGTATACTTCCTAACGCAACTTTAAAAAAAAAAATTACTCGTTGTATGTCTCTTTGTCGTCGTAACAGCATGGATGTCACAAACTAAATGCTTCGGCATTCTTACCCCTTATTTTTACTTTTACCTAACAGTGTGTCTAATTGGCATTATTGGTTTGGACAACTTCCCTCCATTTTAATTAGCAGTAATAAGTATTGTTGTAGGATACCGCTTACCATCGTTTAGCAATGGCATCGACTGCATTGTATGGCTATGAATGACTTTAATTATGATCAGGCATATGGCACTTAAATCTCTTTAGGTGAATATGGCATTAAATCTCATTAAATGTATATGGCTTTAATTTCTCATTGAATGTATATGGCTTTAATGGCATTGTCACTTCTTAGCAAATTCTTTTTAATGTTAATAGACATCTGTCATTTTGGTACGGTTAGTATAGATGACAACATGTTGTAATTTAATTTGTTAATAAGTGTTTCATTGTAGCATTCAACATTAATATGGTTAATGTTGTTATATGATGTCAATTGCTAGTTAGATTGTAATTTTGGGATTAATTTAGAATTGCCCAAATTAAATTGTAATTAATGATTAAATGAGATTGGTGAGTCTTGACTAAAATGTAAATTAAACTTGCTAATTAGAGTGCAATTATTGTTAAATTAGATTTGTAATTATTAACATTAGACTTGATGAATGGGTTGGGGGTGTTGATGAAGTCGTGTATTGGCTTGTGTCTTCCCTAGTAGTCGTCCTCTTGTGTCTCGTCGACCTATTGTTGGGGTTGGGTGTGGTTTTCTTATCGGTATTCGACACATAGTGCGTCGGATTTATCTAGAGTCCTCGGCCCAGATAGGATCTGTGGTGCCAAGGTTATTGACACGTCTATCACCTGGGGACGACATGATTCCTAATAAGTGGATCATGACACGCCCTATTGGATAGCGGAGAACGAGAACTTGGTCGGAGTCGGTGTGTTCTATGTGAGTGTTGTTGAGCGTTCTAAGTTGCTTTTGGAACCTGTGTGGAACACCTTCATGCATTGGGTTCGTGCGCCTTGAGGTTATAATCTTGTTCGTCTTTAGTCGTTGTGTCGGGAGGGGGATGTTGTCCCTTAGCTTGTAGGCGTGTCTTGTTTGCGTAAGGCCGATAGTCATTCCTCCTTATTGTTCTACGCATGTTTTTCCCAGTTTCCCTTGTGTCAGTGCATGGAGTCATAGTTTCTTGTTGCCTGGACTGCGTGCTTGCGTTCGTCGTCAGTGGTGTAGTTAATTGTTGTCGTGGTCACCTTCTTGCCTCTTAACCCCCAAAAAAAAAAAAATTGCACTTTTGCTTCGCCCATAGTCGTAACGATCGGGTCGTTACAGTTGCAAATTTGATGATTTATAAAGGTTATAGATGACATCCTATTACAGATGTTAGTATGTTCATAGTCATCACATTCACATGTTTCTATGTCATACTTTAAAATTTTTAAAACTAAGTAGGAAGTAATATATTATCATCGTTGTTAGTGGATTTGTTATTTGGTTGATAGGGTATTAATTTACATTGAAAAAAAAAACTTGTATCACTGTTATCCAAAGTTTTATTAGGGTAAAGAAAATAATAATTAAATTATATATAAAATATTAGTTTTTAATTTAACTTTTTGGTTTTTAGATCACATCAACTAGTTTTTATTTGGATTGTTGGATCTTAACATGTTTCCTTATATAAAAAAGAAAAACATTCTTAATTAATAAAAAACAATTTAAAATCATACTCTAAAACCAAATAACAATTTCAATTTTATATACATATACTACAACATTGTATAATACATATTTAATATAATATTTATAATAATAATAATAATAATCTATTTTTAAGGTCACGACCAAGTCACACCAAATTGGTGTATGAGACCCCCTTGTTTGTGGGACAAGGGACCCCCCTCCGCCCAACGATTTGACTGGTAAAGTCTAAAGAGGTATACATACCCTACCCCCACACATATTCTTAACCATTAGACCCACTCAAACTACTTTCCTTTATATTTTTTTAAATAACAAAATAACACATGAAAAACCTAATCCTTATAAACATCAAGCATTAATATTTATTAATTTTCAAATATCATTTTATAAAGTATCACGTATGTTTGTGAGATACTATAGCTTTCAACATATTTTGTTTACTATTGGAGTCCTAGATTTAACCTAGTCCTTATAAACATCCATCATTAATATTTATTAATTTTCAAATATCAATTTATAAAATATTAGATATGTTTGTGGCATACTACATCATATTTTGTTTACTATTGAAGTCCTAGATTATTGAATTATATTGAGTAATAAAAAATTTACTTTTTTCCGAATTTTGACATGTTCACTTTATCTTTTTAGGCAATTAAAACCATATCTACGAAAAAAAATTCTACTTTCTTTAAGCAATTAAAACCATAACATTGTACAATAATATTTTTCTTTGAGATTAGACTCTAATGAAATTTCTACTTTCTTTAAGCACTTAAAACCATATCATTGCACAATAATTTGTACTTCTTCTTTGAGATTAGAGTATAGTGAACCATGATATTGTCTTATGCCAAAATGGAATTAACGAGCTGTTTTTAAAAAATCAGCGAGGTTGAGATATCCAAAAATAAAAATTTGAAACAAGAACAACAACATTATTTATTATTTATGTCATTGAATGTTATTCACCACTTTATTTTTAGAAGAAACTAAAAAAATAATTTAAAAATAAAGTCTATTTATATAAGCTTTTGGAATATGATGCAATAAATATAACATTATAAAGTCTGAGTGGGTTTAATGGTTAAGAACATATGTTTCCTCTTAAGAGGTTACAGGTTCAAATCCAAAGGGGGTAGGTTATATATACTTTCGTAAACTTTACTAGTGAAATCGTTGTACGGAGGGGAGGGGGGTCCCTATTAGGGGTCTCATACACCAATTTGGTGTGCTGGCTTGGCCGTGACCTTAAAAATAAATTATTATTATTAACTTAATTATTTTTTAT
>JZKD02S1675286.1:347084-361529 GCA_000966675.3 Picea glauca
AGATTTGTTTTTTCATTCATTCCCCCCTCTAGCATAACCTCATCCCATGTTATTCTCAAAGAACAACCACAAACAAAAATAGAAAGAAAGGTTGAACGAAAACAACGACATAAATATAAAGAGGGAAATCCCATGTGTGAAGATCTAAAAGGGGAAGGGAAACTCCCACAATACCCTCCTAGTCTCAAACATCACTCCCAACTTCTCCCCAAGGTTAAGAAACATAAATACCCCCAAACTCTAATACATAGTTAGAGCTCCATGAGAAAACAAACCAAAGAAAAAGTGTAACGTGAAGGGTTACTTGGGGCCTGAACGGAAAATTTACCTCTTGCGAAAAAGGCCTAGCTACCATGATATAACCATTATGTTCTCAAGAGAAACCCCGGGTCAACTAGATCCTCAGACCAAATCGAGTAAGGAAATAACATATCGCCCCTCAAAATCATCATCATTCTTAGATCCACCTTATTTTTTATTGAAAGTATAAACTAGCTTCTCCACTGCACTCCCTCCATTCAAGACACACCATTGGAGAATAAACTTGATAATATTCTCATTTTACCACTAACTTTCTAAGACAAATAACAACATCATCTCAATAGTTGGGGTGAGGGATATCATACCCCTCTTTGCAAACTTTTGTGTCTAAACATAACTACCCAAGTCCCAAGGTGATGAATCTTAAGTGAATCATAAAATGACGACCTAGTGCAACACATATACATATGTGACATGCATATGTGACCCCACCATTGATGCCCCATTTAAATGGTGTTTTTAAATTATTTTGAAAAATTATTTGAATTAAACTATAATCAAAATCCTAAATACAAAGATTATGTTAATGGAAAAAACACTTTAATAATTAATAGATTAACACTCTACCAAGTTCTCTCACTCGGAATTGTAAGAAAATAGTGCTTCTCTTCCTAAAATTACTTCATACATGAAAAATAAATCAAATGAAAAATCTTTACGTCTCGCTTTGAGCTATCCACTCGCACTTATCCGGATTGGTCGAATAGAGAATAGCTATCCTTCCACGTCAGGGAAGCGATAGCAATCAGCGATCACCAACAATTCTTGCAGCAGTAGAGCCAGTAGCAACTAGAGCATCAGTGGCAAAGGCATAAGAACCACCAATAAAGGCGGCTAGAGCACAAACATAGGAGGTAGCTAGACCAATTCCATTACTAGACCGTGGGGAGGTGAATCAGTGATCAATTATAGATAAAGGAAAAGAGAAGAGGATGCTCAAGTAAGTTTATTTGATTGTAGAAAGGAAAATTTTATTTCATGTCATGGTGTTTTGGGAATTGTCTAAGGTTGGGTTTTACTATGCAATGCATGAGATTATTGATTCTCTTCTTAAAGCTAATCAATCATAAAGATACTTTTAATATTCAAAATTAAGATGAACGACTCTTAATTTTATTTTTTGTTCTAATTATTTATTGTATTAAAGTTTCTCTTTAAATTTAACTAAATAAATATAATCTAAATATTTATGATTTTTTTAAATGATTAATTAATCACTAAATTACTCTAAAAAGTTAATATTATTTCCCAAAACCAACTCAATTTACATATTTTTAAAATAATGTTTTATATTATTTTCCAAAACCAACTCAATTACATATAATTTTAAAATAATGTTTTATAGATTGATGTTGAAAATAAATAAAGATTTTCTTACTCAATATGACCGTGATAAATTAATATGCAACCGTGATATCTTTGTATCAATTGACATGATATGGAAAATTATTTTTTGTCAAATTAATTATAATGAAAATATTTGATATATTTGATATATAAAATAGAATGTCAAATCCAAAAAGTGATTATGGTAAAAATTAAAATAAGGGTTGCATGGCCATTTGTTTGTTAGTGGTGTTAGTGGTGAATAGAGAAGTAAAAAACTATTTATTCTTTATTAATTAATTAATTATTTAATAATTATCTAATATTTAATAATTAATTAATGAATATTAATTAATTAATTATTAATTATTTAATATTATAAGTTTTTTATTTATTTATAAATTAAATAATTAATATTAAATAATTATTGATTATTTAATATTAAAATGGAGGGCTACTTATATGTGGAGACTTGATTTTACGATTTGTTTACACCTCCACATAGGTATATTCGTGCATAACTTATTAAATATTGCAATACACAATGTTCAATATTGTAATGTACAATGGACTACAACTTATGTGTGGAGACTTTTTCTTTGACGATTTTTCTGCATCTTAGGGTTAAAATGTCAACTTAAGGTTTTGATAGGTCATGATTAAAGGCTTCTAAACTCTTCCTTGGGAATCCTTCATCCTCCCCTTCAATTCAAAGATAATGGCTCTCAGATTTACAAGGAGTTCCATTTCCTTTTATGTGTAGGAGGCAACATAATCTCTCAAGAAGGGTTAAATTGCAAAGTGTGTTTCAAGGATGATTATAGGTCATAATAATTGGCGGTAATTTTTCACAAATGAGTTAAGCTTGATATTGTAGAAGATTGGATTATAAATCCTTCAATGAATTGGCATAATTCATCAACAATATGGAAATCTATTGTTATAACTTTTACGTTGATTGATAGATGACTTGTATGGAAGGTTGGGAATGGCTTAAGGGTTAGGATAGGTGAAGATCCTTGGGTTAGTTGTGAGGGAGGGATTAGTTTTCCATACCATTTAATTAATGTTCTATACAAGAAAGGGTTGTTCTTTCTTAGTGAAGTGGCTAATCAAGAACTTACTACTACCTTGAAGCAATAATGGAAGTCTGCTAATATGATGGGGATTAGCAAGGAAGATGAGATGGTGTGGGAAGCATATATTGTCAATTTAAGGTCTAGTCATGTAAGAACAAAGGATTCAAATGATGATTGATGTGATCAAATAACCATATTCAAAAATTATATACTCCCAAGGTGGGATATAGCATTTTATGTGATTGGGATGGATAGGGTGAAGCTATTGATAGTGGATATTAATATGGAAGTTCAAATTCCCATTAAAATTTTGAATATTTGTGTGGAGGCTTGATCTCAATAATAAGGTGCTCACCTATGATGTTTTGAAAAAGTTAAGCTAGCATGGTCCCCAAAAATTCCCTTTATTCAAGGAAAATGAAGAACCTATTCAACATGTGATTATTTTGCATAGGGATGTAAAGAGGTAGATATTTTTTAGGGCTAAGGGATTTGTTAAAGGGAACACTATTGATGAAAGTTTGAGAAACTAGTGTAGTAATAGTGTAGTGAAGAGTAGAATCTATTCAACATGTGATTATTTTACATAGGGATGTAAAGCGTTAGAAGTTTTGTTAGGGGGAACACTATTGATGAAAGTTTTAGAAATTGGTGTAGTAATAGTGTAGTGAAGAGTTATAAAGATATATCTCTAATAATATCTTGGGGAATATGGCTTGCTTGCAAAAGTAACATCTTTGAAGACAGATTTATCCTTCTCATTCAACATACTACTTAGAGTATACATATTCCTAAAATTTCCGAATAGACTCAAAATGAGAAGCCTCCAAGGAAAATTGTTGTGGAAGAAATAGACAAATTTCGAGCTTCAGAATATTTTAACAGATCTTGTCAAGGGGACCCACTTGTGTGTAGGGAAGGAAGGATCATATATTTGAATCATACCCATGCTTTAAAATTCAAATTTGGCTTGGGGAAGGTAACAAATAACTTTATAGAAATTTTATCGTTAAATTTAGTTTTAATTATTGCAATTGAAAAAGGTACATCGAAACTCTATATTTTTGGTGACTCATCAACTGTGGTAAATTGTATGCAAGAGGATAATATATTAGATAATTTTATTCTAAGGCCTATCTATGAGGAGGTACAAAAATTTTAGTCCACTTGGAATTATATATATTTTCATCATGTTTATAGAGAAAAGAATGAAGTTGTGGATGGTCTATCAAAGGGTGGACTTTTGTTAGATTGGGGGATATATCATACAGATGAGGACTTTGAGGGTCAAACCTATGAATAATTTCATCACTATATTTTTTGGGGGGAATTTTCACGATTGGTTGGTGGTGATTTGGATTATCTTCTTCCTACATTATATGATTAATTTTTTTTAAATATGATATGTAATTATTGATATTTGGAGAGACAATTTGTGATCACTATGAATACTTGCTAGATATTTATGTTTTGATATTTCTATGTGAAGGTCAATACATTGGAGATCAGTTCTATATGAAATGTTAAGATACTTTTTAAGAAGCGAGACATAGAATACTTTGGATTTTTGAAATGCAATTCCATCAAAGGAATTGAGATATTATTTAATGAATTTATAAAATGTAATTATGTTTATTAATAAAATAAAATTAGGATTTTTATGTTTTAGGATAAAAGATTAAGTGTACCTATAAAGATATTGGTATAATCAATAATTTATTTTATTTCTAATTCAAATTAGAAATTGATGGATGGTTTGAAAATCCAATATCTTCATCGTTGATATATTGTTAGAAATCCACATTTTATTTTCTAAAAAAAATTGTATGACACCTTTTTTATGATGTTAGATCGACATTAACTAAGTGTAGTATGATGCAGGAGCATCTTCTACAACAATCTAGTATTTTAGCTCTAAGTTCTTAGGAACTTTATGAGAGAAAGTTGGTTTCCTCATTGTAATTTTTTTAAATTATTTTGTAATAGTCTATGGTATTCAATAAGAAGGAAGTTTTACCACAAATGTAATAGGAGGTGGAAGAGTTAGATAAATTAGGTATATGTTTGGATCAAATCCTAACTTTTAGGATCAGAATCAGGTTGTTGTAAGCTAAATGTTGTCTTTGTGTAATTTTGGTTAGAACCGATTCTATCTCTATGGATTGGATAGATCGGGTCCTTACTATATTAAAGGTTTGATAGGCAAGAACAGTGAGTGTGTACGTGTGTGTAATGAGTGCACAGTGAGAAGTGTGGAAGTATGCAGAGAATAAGAAGGAATTGATCCTTCCTATTATATTCTTATTCCTTCAATAAGTATAATAAAGATAGTTGTGAAAATTGTGTTCTTGTGTATTTTTTTATTGGAGTTTATGTGTTAAATAGGCAAACAAAGAAGTGTTTTGTTTGCAGGAGATATTGTGCAAGCCCTTGTTCCACATCTAAACTATATCAAGAGCACAGAGAGAAGAAATAGCCAGAATTGTGCCTTAAAAAATGATTCGATCGAGAATTGGTTCCTGGAGAAGTCATTCTACAATATAAGTGAGTGAATGACCAAGATTGAATATGGGGGATTCGATCGACGGTTCACAAAATTGTGGCCATTGTGCATCAGTGTTTTCTTGTTGCTTATTTCTTTGAATAGGTATGAAGTCCTGAAGTACGACATATGTGGCATGTTTGGAATAGCGAGGAGAGGTGCTATAAAGGAAAGAAAGATCCATCAACGATCATGATAGGATCGACAATGATCTTTTTTAAAAAAACATAGTTGAATTATTAAAAGTAGTCTGCCAGTTTATATCTGATCATTTATTGGGAGTGTAGATCAATGACATGGATCCTACACATATCAGAAAGGTATGAGGAGGTTAACAAAAGGAGTTCCAAGACCCCATGGTCCGGTGGACCAAAATATGTGGCATCCATTTACTCGTATACATGGTTCCATATGTGGTTCTAGTGTGGCCCACACAAGAAACCCTTTATAAGATCAGACGATGGAGATTAAATCTTCGAATTCAAAGATCGAAGACTCTCATCACAGTCGAATGTGGTCATTGAAGGTTTTAAGGTGTTGGAGGGAAAAAAAGTCCTGACATCCCAACGCTGAGATACATCAAGCTAATGTCAGGTTTTTTGGTGGCCTACGATTTGTTTTGAGGTTTTATTAAGATCAATCAACGGTCCACAAAGGATTTGAGCTCCAAATCAACGACCGAGATTGATCTTGTACTATGGAAAAGTACTTTGAATATGAAAATGTACATGATGACAAAAAGGTAAAATTTGTTGTGACAAGGATGAAAGAACATGCATTACTCTAGTGGGATGGAGTACAAGCTAAGAGGCAGAGCAAAGGAAAGACGAGAATAAAGAACTGGGACAAAATGGTAGCAAATATGAAAGGTAAATTCATGCCCTGAGACTATCAACTTAGTATTTTTAGAGAAATCCATAATTTAAAGGAGAAAGGTATGTCAATTAAAGAATATACTGAAGAATTTTATAAATTGAATATAAGAGATGGCCATATAGAAGAGAATTCTGAGAAAGTTACTAGATATCTTAATGTATTAAGATATGAGATCCAAGATGAAATCATAATATTTTTTCCTTACACTATTGAAGAAGCATATCAATTTTCTCTTAATGTAGAATAAAAACTAGTAATAAAGAAGAATCAAAGAAACAAAGGTCATAGTTTAGCAAGAGTTAGAGGAATATCTTTATCTTCAAAGGTAGAAGCCAAGAACTCATATCAGTAAGAACAATCAACAAGAGGTGATGATTTCATAGGGAGAATACCTTATCAAAGAGGCAGGGGATCTTCTCTCATATGTTTTAGATGTAACACATTTGGCCATAGATCATATGAATGTCCATAAAATGATTCCACCAGTATAGGAAGTGCAAATGGAGAAAAAAACATGCTCTTTCCATTGAAGGATGCAGGAGTAACTGAAGAAAACAACGCAAAGGTCCCATTAATGAGTGGAAAATAATTTCTGTAGGACATTTAAAAGGAAGAGGTACATTTTTCCCTCATTGGTAAACCAATGATAATTCTCACTAGCACAAATTTAAATGATCCTCCTAAAGAAGTTAAAAATTTGTTGGATGAATTTGTTGATATTTTGGTTGATGATTTACCAAATGAATTACCTCTATTGAGAAGTATCAATCATCATATACATTTAATTCCATGGGATAACCTTCCAAACAAAATAGCATATCGAATGAAACCATAAGAGAATGAGAAGCTAATAAATCAGGTACATGAGTTGTTATATAAAGGTATGGTGAGAGAAAGTGTGAGCCCATGTGTAGTTCCCATAGTGCTAAGTCCAAAGAAAGATGGAGGATGTGCACAAAATTACAATAGGGTATAGATTTCCATTACCCTGAATTGTTGATTTGATGGATTGCTTAAGTGGTGCAAAATAGTTTTCAAAATTGGATTTGAAAAGTGGGTATCAACAGATCAGGATTTGAGAAGGAGATGAATGGAAAACAACATTAAAAAAAATGATGGATTTTATGAATGGTTGGCAATGCCTTTTGGACTCACAAATTCCCTAATAATTTTATGATATTGATGAATGAGGTACTTAAAGAATTTATTGGTAAATTTGACATAGTTTATCTGGATAATATTCTGGTCTACAGTTAGTCTAGAGAAGAACACTTGAGACACCTCAAGTTGGTTTTAGATAGAATACAACATGAAAAGATACTGATCAATTTGAAAAAGTGTAGGTTTGTGAAGACAGAGTTGGTTTATTTGGGCTTTGTGATATCTGCAGAAGGCTTGAAATGGACCGGGAAAAAGTAAAGGCTATAATAAATTGGCCTGCTCTAAAGAATTATTTTGAGGTAAGAATTTTTAATGACTTGGGAAGATTTTATAGAAAATCCATTAGTAATTTTAGTGGAATATGTGCACCAATTATAAAAACCATTAAAGTAACCAAACAAAGATTTAAATGGACAGAAGTAATTGATAAAAATTTTAAATTATTCAAGAAGAAGATAACAAAAAAACCAATTTTAGCACTGCCATATTTTAATAATCTCTTTTAAGTTGAATGTGATGCAAGTGGGACTGCAATGGGACTTGTTCTAAGTCGGGAAAATAAACCAATTGCTTATTTTTCGTGACAAATTAAACGACGTAAAAAATAATTATTCTTCATATGACAAGGAGTTTTATGCAATTATTCAAGAACTAAAGAAATGAAGACATTGCCTCATGCCAAAGGTATTTTTTCTTTACATTGATAATCTTGCCTTGCAGTATATTAGTAGCCAAACAAAATTAAATCAGAGACATGTCAAACAAATTTTGTTTCTGTAGAATTTCACTTTTTTTATTAAGCATATAAGTGGGAAATCAAATAAGGTAGAAGATGCATTGAGTAGAGTCATTTAATTTTACAATAGTTTCATGTAAATGTTGTAGGATTAGATGAGTTGAAATAAATGCATAAGGATGATGTAGATTTAAAAGATTCTTATGCAGTTTTGAAAATCTAGCAAATAGAGAAAAAAACTCCATGCTTAGATTACATGATTCAAGAAGATTTATTATTTAAAAGAAGTAAATTATGCATTTCAATATTTTCAATGAGAGGAAACCTATTGAAGGAAAAGCACAGTGGTGGATTAGTAGGATATTTTGGACATGAAAAAACATTTTCTCAGCTAAGTACATTTTATTTCTAGCCTGACATGCATAACGATGTCAAGAAATTTGTTGAAATATGCATGGTTTGTTAGTATGAAAAAGGAAGAAGACAAAATACTAGATTATATAATCCATTTCCAATCCCAGACTGACCATGGGACTCTGTAAGTATGGATTTCGTATTAGGATCTCCAAGAAATCAACAAGGTAATGATTCAATTTATGTGGTTGTTGATAGATTCTAAAAAATGACACACTTTATAGCTTATAGGAATACCAATGATGCAACTCACACTACAGATTTGTTCTTTAAGGAAGTTGTTAGGTTCCATGGATTTCCAAAGAGTATTTTTTTTCTGACAGACACACAAAATCTGTGGGTCATTTTTGGAGAACTTTATGGAAAAAATTATGAACCAATATCAACTTTAGTTCAACATACCACCCACAAACTGATGGGAAAACAAAGGTGGTAAATAGAAGCTTGGGAAATATTTTGAGATGTACAGTAAGTGAGCATCCCAAATAGTGGGATCAGGTACATGCACAAGCATAGTTTGCATATAATTACTCACCTAATAGAAGAACATGATTAAGTCTATTTCTGATTTTGTATGGAAGGAATCCTACATGAATTTATGAGTTAAGAAATATAGGAAAAAAATAAATTAGAAGTGTTGATGGTGAAGACTTTTCAATTAGCCTGCAAGAATTACATGAAAGGTTCAAGCAATAGTTATAGGACAACAACAACAAGTACAAACAAAAGGAATATTTGAAGAGAAAACAAATGTATTTTGAAGTTGGAGACTTGGTCATGGAACACCTCAGAAGAGAAAGGTTTCTTAGAAGGGAATACAACAAATTAAAACTTAAAAATATTGGACCATGTAAAGTGTTGAGAAAAATTTCCTCAAATGCTTATGAAATAGAACTTCCAAGTAACCTTAGAATTTATCCAATATTTAATGTATCAAATTTATACCCTTTAAAGGAACCAATAGATAATTTCATAGATGCACTTGATAGTGACAAAATTCATACCATCGACTGGGAGAAAAAACTACCTATGGCACAACAAAAGCAGATTGAATCCATTTTGGACCAAAAGGTAGTAAAGAAGACAAGGGGAAAATATTACTTTCAGTACTTGATCAAGTGGAAAGGACAACCAATTGAAGATCCCATGTGGATGACAATAACATATATATCTAAGTATGGTACAAGTATTGAATAACTACTAAAACAATCCCAAGAACAAGTATTTTCTTCCACGGGAGTCGGATGCAGCAACATCTTCTACAAAAATCTAGTATTTGACCTCTAAGGACTTAGGAACTCTCTAAGAGGAAGTTGGTTTCCTCATTGTAATTGTTTTTAATTATTTTGTAATAGTCTAGGGTGTTCGAGAAGAATTTTTTTTTGCCACAAATGTAATAGGAGGTCGAAGAGTTAGATAAATTAGGAATCTGTTTGGATAAGATGCTATATTTCAAGATCAAAATCATGTTGTTGTAAGATAAATGTAGTATTTGTGTAATTTTGGTCAGAACAATCCGATCTCTATGGATTGGATCAATCTAGTCCTTATTGTGTTAAAGGTTTGATAGGAGAGAATAGTGAGTGTGTAAGTGTATGGAATGACTGCATAGTGAGAAGTGTGGAAGTATGAGGAGATCAAGAAGGAATTGAGACTTCCTGATGTATTCTTATTCCTTCAATCATTCTAATAAAAGACAATTGTTAAAATTGTGTATTTTCTGATTGGAGTCTATGTGTTAAAATGGCAAAGTGTTCTTTTTGTAGGAGATCTCGTGAAATTCCTTATTGTGCGTCTAAACTAGATCGAGACCACAAAGAGAAGAAAGAGCTAGAACTATTCCTTAAAAAATGATCTGAACGAGAATTGGTGCATGTAGAATTCATTCTACAATATAAGTGAGTGGATGACCAGGATCGAATAGGGATGATTAGAATGATGGTCCACAACATTGCGGCCATCACACATCAACGTTTTCTTGATTCTTATTTCTTTGAATAGTTACGAAGTCTTGAAGTCGCACACACGTGGCATGTTTGAAATGGAGAGGAGAGGTGCTATAAAGGAAAGAAATATCCACCATCGATCACAATAGGATCGACGATGATCATGTTTTAAATGACATCGTTGAATTATTAAAGGTGGTCCACCAGTTTAGATTTGACCGTTGATCAGGAATGTAGATCAACGACGTGGATTCTATGAGTATCGGCAAGGTATGAGGAGGTTAAAATAGGGAGGTATGAGACCTCGTGGTCTAGTGGCCTGAAATACGTGGCATCCATTTAATCATCCACGTGGTTCCATACGTGGTTCCAGCGTGGCCCATGCAATAAACCCTTTATAAGATCGAACGAAAAAGAATAAACCTTTGAATTCGAATATCGACGACCCTCATCACAGTGGACCATGACCATCAAAGGTTTTAAGGTGTTGGAGGGTATACAAATTCCAATGTCCTGATGCCAAGATACATATGGTTGACATTAGGTTTCATGTGGCCCATGATTTGTATTGAGGTTTGATTAAGAGCAATGAACGGTTTAGAAAGTATCCAAGATTCAGATTAGCGACCTAGATTGATTACGTACCTAAGCGCATGATCTTATGGTTCTTAGCATTTGGTCATATGATAAAGAAGTTTAGTGCCAAGAATTGACACCTTCGATCATAGGGTATGGTCACATGATAAAGGAAATGATATAAGTACCCACAGAAGGTAAATTTTGAATTTCTTTTAATTTCGATTTTTTTTTCAAATAACAAATTCTATTGAAATGTTTGAATACAAATAAGAAAGGAACAAATCCACATTAATTATCATAACAATATCGAATAGACATCAAATTGATGTTAAAGATACACATCAAATGTTTCTTAACCAACGTCCAAAAAAATTCTGATATTTTCTATGTGACATGCGCCATATTAACAAAGTCTAATATGTAATGTACACATATACACATACTGACATGTAATGTGCCACATAACAAATGCTACACAACAAACGTTAATATGACACATTACACATCAACATGTGTTGACATTACACATTCCGTATGGTATGTTACATGTCAACCTTTACTAATTGGACAAGTGAAAACCCAACATCAATCGATGTTGCCAAAATTGATATAACATCCATAGGATGTCATTAATTTACTTATAAGGTCATTAAAACCCCCCCAAAATGTGGATATTATCATTTATTTATTCGTGACAAAATTTGTTCAATATTTTGGGAATATTAATTAAACTCATTTTCCCAACATGAAAAATGATGTTACAAATCCACATGAAAAATGAACACTAAATAGTTAATTTAAACAACAATCTACATAATTTTTTTAAAAACTCTCACTCTAAACCTTTTTTTTAAAACCAAATAGATTATACAAATTATTTAAAAAAGAAACAATGTACTTTTTGTTTTACAAATAGGTCACAAGGGAATGATGATTTGCACATTCGATGTTTTATAAGTGTAGATGGGCTATGTTCATGGTCATCTCATTCACATTTTCCTATGTCGCACTTAAAAAATGAAAAGCAACGTATTAACGTCCTTGCTAGTAAATTTATTTTTTCGGTTGATAGGGTATTAGTTTACATTTTAAAAAGAGCATGTATAACTCTTACTCAAAGTTTTGAGGAGATGTAAAAAACAACAATTAAATTATATGAAACAATATTTTTTAATTTATTTTCTAGGTATAAATAATTTTTAATTTATTTTCTAGATCCGATGAGCAATGTCTAGATAAAATAAGATCATGTTATTAAATAACAATTTTTGTTTTTCTTATTTTTTTTTGGCAATTAAAACCCTATCATTATATAAAAAATTCTATTGAATAAGATCATGTTATTAAATAACAATTTTTATTTTTCTTATTTTTTTTTGGCAATTAAAACCATATCATTATATAAAAAAAAATTATTGTTTTTAGGGGCGATTCATACGGGTATAATTCATGATTTTGGAGGAATTCTTATTGTGAATTATGCCTAGAGTCTTGGGAGTGTTACCAATAACTTGGAGGAAGCTTACTCTCTTTTGGTGTTGTCTCAAGTTAGCTAAAGAGCCATGAATTAAGGATTTGATAATGTTGGGGGATTCTCTCATTATCATTAGAGCAATGGGCATAGGAGGTTGTTAAGAAATAAACTCAATGCAATTCTCATAAGCATTGTTGAAAATACAAATAACTTCATGCAAATTTGATTTGTGCATATCAAATGAGCGCTCAATGTGGAGGCACATCGACGGGCCAAGTTAGCGTGAAAAATTCCTCAAGGCGACATTCTGAATAATGACAAGCATAACACCCTTTGCATTCATTAGAGTCCTTATGGTGGTGATATCCTTTGTTTTCTTTCCTCCTAGGAAGAAAAAATAGGATATTATCCTCCCTTGACATACAATTGTTCTCCTCGGACCTAGGCTCTCAGTTGAAGGCGATAGTTGGTACATCCAATAGGACATCAGGTAGGTGGCCTATCTGGCTTGCACCCGTGAGTCTTTCGTTCGTGCAAGTGGATCCCGAGTGCATTTATAACAACAATTTTGGGATATATTTGAAGATGGGGATGAGACCTACCACGATGAATAATTTGGTCAATTCTAGGGTGAGTGTAGATAGGTTCAATGGTCATGCTCCTGCTTGGATCCAGGGGAAAAGTGTGTAGCTCTAGTTCACTCAGGAAATAGGGAATTTTGTCAAGCCTTCAATGCAAGATCCTTCTAGGTTTTTCCAAGGTAAGTTATCATCTTTGTTCACTTGCTCTCTTGCTCTATGCTTCTTTTTTTACAATGAAAATAGTGGGCATTTGTGGTAGTTAAAAGAGGAACTAATAGTGAGAATTGTTATTGGGGATTTTCTCTATCTTCCATAATTATGAAGAATCTGAACCATAAAGAGTTCAAGAAGATACTAATATTCCATGAGGATATCACTCAAGCAAATTGTCAAGCTTTTTCAGGTATCTTAGCCAAGTTGGAGGAGCTAGAGGCCAACATCTTAGCCCTTATTTCCCATCAAAACAAATGTATTAAAACACTGAAGGAAAAATACAGTTGATTGCATATCTTGGTTGCAACAAGCACATGGAATAACTCTCTTTTCCATCTAATAATATGAAGGAGTTAGAGAAGATGATACAATCGAATAGGGAAGGGATTCAATGGAAATCAAATTACAAGGCTCTCCTCACCGAGGCGAAGGAGAAAAAGCAAAGGCAACTCTTACTAGTAAACTTATGTATGTTTTTTAAGGCTGCGTGTTATTTGAACTAATTTTTTAAACTAGTAACAAGTGGAATCACTTGGAGTCCCGTGAGACAGCTCAGACGGTAAGACAAGCATAACTTTCTTCAAGGATGGGAGGAGGTCTTGTGGTCGAACCCCTGCGGAGTCTCCGGGATGGATTATGTAATGCTGCTCTGTAAACACTTTATATACTGATGAATATAAATGAGAAACTTTCCCATAGAAAAAAAAAAAGTGAAATCACTTGGAAATCAAGTTTATTCATCTTGTACAAAAGTAGTATGCAATGTATAAATTATGTTAGAATAAAGCTTACTTTAGTAAGAGATAACTGTTGTAACTGTGAGTTTCAACGACACTGTTGTAACTGTGAGTTTTCTAGGTTTACTATTATTAGCTAATTAGATCCACTTAAGTGAGTGATCTGCATGCTATATATGTAACCTCCATTTGTTTGTTAAGCAATGAAAAAAACGTTTTGTGTTGTGTGAATTAATTCTTCCAATTTTATTTTGGTATCAGAGCTGGGAGGAGAAGGTGCGGGCAAGCGAAAAATTCCCGCAGGCCACTACAGCGTGGAGTTTGAAAATCCGTGAATGTGAACTATGTGGAGTTTGAATCGTTGGTGCATCTGCCGAGAGTTTGGGTGCATGCATGAAAAATCGGGTTCTTCTGCGTGAGAAAATCCTGTTGCATGAAAGTTTTTTTTGAAAAGCGTGGA